>OZ029924.1:2402719-2683134 GCA_964023275.1 Norana najaformis | reverse complement strand
TCTCTCTCTCTCTCTCTCTCTCTCTCTCTCTCCTCTCTCTCTCTCCTCTCTCTCTCTCTCTCTCTCTGTTCCAATCCCAAACACTACCCACCGTAGCTGCCACGCTGTCTCTCTGCCTGACTTTTGGATCTTGACCTGAAACTTAACCCTTTTGCCTATCGATTTTGTTCTGACTGAGAGTCTGTGAATAAGCTGGTCCCCCATGACGTGGCTTTAGCTGGGGCTGTAGAAATCTTAGAATTATGATTACGATTAAAGGAGCTAGTAGATCAACCAGTAGAGTTGAGGCTGTAATATTGGAACAATCGAAATTAAGGGGATGAGCAATAAAGTAGGGAACCAGTAGCATTAAGTCAGACATTATTCTTAGGCAGAGGAACGAAGGAGACATTCACTGCTTAGGGCTTGATGAGACTAAGTGTTAAATTAAAGGACATTAGAGTAGAAAAATGAAAATCAAACGGAGGCCTGCCACTGGTTGTCAATGAGAGAGGCCAAAGGAAACACACTGTTTATAAAAGGGAATCCAGAGGTCCTTCTTGGCTTAGACGGCTTCTAGAGGTGCGCAGGATGCATAGGAAACAGTTCCAGTACCAAATCATGTGGAACACCAAATGCAGTGGGTGCCCACACTGAGCAGACATCACATTAATTTAAGGATAGAAATGAAACAGCAAAATGGGTCACAGCAGTGTCAAAAGAGAAATTGTGCCGTACGATTGCGATCTGGCATCTTCGTCCATCTTATACCTAATTCCCAGTGAACATTTGGGGAAAAGCTGTATGGGTGGGATTTCTGGGTGTGTGAAGCATTTTGAGTGTGTTACTTTCTCTCATTGTCATTATTTTGCCATTAAGTCCGATACATTGAAGGGTTGCCACAAGATCATTGTGATTGTTCGCTGGTGGGCACTGCGGGTTGTGTCACGGATAAAGTTTGGGTGTGGAGGCACTTTCATGCTCACTTGTTACAAAAAAGGTGATTTTCTACCATAAGCATGTTGGTAGCATGGGTTCCATGGTGATTAATCCAAGTGAAAAATTGCTCTTTTACCATCGAATGCGAATGTGACTCTAACTTCATTGATATTATTACACATATGGTCATTGGTTACCCATCCATATAATAACCAGGCTTCAATGTTGCTTACCTTCAGTGCACCTGCTAGTGAAGTACCAAAAGCGTTATGTTTACTTTTCTTCGTATTGGTCGTTCACAATATTCATTGGAGTAAGGATATCGAAAATGTTACCCAAAGGTTTGATATATACCGAACTGAAACTACTGGGTATTTCCTTACGTCCAAACACTATGGTCACAAAAATTTCATGGGTGTCCGTCATGAGATCGTATAAACACGTCGCCTAGTCATGCAATCACTAAATATAAAATTTAACAGGATGCAATGAAATAGAAAATTCTATAAAACTTACACTTCTAGAATTCTGTCTCCTTTACGAATTCCAGATTTCTCGGCCGCTCCGCCCTCTAGAACGGCGCTGATGTGTTTGCATCGGCGCATACAGTTCCCCATTGATGCTGCGCAACTGACCTCCTTCACTGACTTGTCCTCTGACATTGAAACCAAACCCAGTTTCTGACTTTGTGATTATAACAACTCTCGGTCCAGGAGAAGAACGTCGGAATTGTCCGGCGTACCAGGATCCATCGGTAAACTATCTTCATCACTTTCCGCCATGTTCTCTCTACAGCTATAAGACATAGTTTTTCGAGGCACCTTCTGAATCCCGGAAAAACCCGCTCAGGCTACGTTCTTTTAGATCTACAGTTTTTCAGACCATGTTGAGTTCTACTGTTTTCAGAAGATGACTTTTCTGTGTGATGTAATATGTAATCTAAATCTCCGAAATTTTTCAACCCCACATAAAAGTTGCATAAAGAAGATCAACGTGCGCAGACAGACACAGACAGAGACAGAGGCCTACTCAATGTTCCCTCTGACTTTTTCGCCGCGCGTTCTGGCCTACAGCATGGGCAGGTAGGTTCCTAACACACGGTGTTGTGGTCCGTGCAAGACAGCACATCGTAATTAAACTCATAAGTTGTTTTCTTTAAATTTTGATAATTACTTTAATAAAATATCAGAAATGAATATAATATGTAATCATTGGACAGAATTTGCTCAACCGATATCAGGTAGTTGGTATTATAACTGCTGAACTACCTCAATAAAAATCCTTACCCATAGAATGCAATATTACAGCGCACCGAGAAGTTCAAAAACAACGTGAAAACATTAGTCGTGGAAGCTTATGAAGAGTATTATAGCAAAACTACGGTATGCATATTGATTAAAAGTTTGTTTGAATTTACTTGAGCTTATGTTTCTAAAACAGCCAATTGCTGAATTGTTGAAACAATAATCACATTTTATGGTAAAAATTGTGAAATGTAAAAGTGTGGAATGTGTAAGCATCAAGGCAAAATTGAAATTAAAGTCCAGTTAAAAAGAATTTTCTCTAGGCTCATACATTCAGGTAACGCTTTACACATACCAGTACTTCATTTAACTTCGTTTATTCCAATAAATGTACAACAAATTTGACTGTATTTACAAGTAATTCTAACACAAATTGTCTGACTTAGACTTTGCATCTGGCACGGACCATTATTTGACCGCCACCACTGAACTAGCAGACAAGTGCTCAAGAATTTAACCATACAAGTAAGTAAGTAATACATTTGTTAACACGCCATATGTCCATCAGCTGAGCAAGGAATCATAGACATGGGTGGGTCAATACAAGCAATATTTACTGGTTAGATGACTGAATAGCTGTATGAAAATGTCGAAACGATCGACTTTAAATTGTTTGGCATATGAATGTAGCAATTTATTCACGCCCGAAACCAAGGCCGCCGGAATATTATTTCATCGGCAAGTTGTTTATTTTTGTGTTTTTGTACTTTTGTTTAATGCGTAAGCTTCGAAATGAAATGCAAACAGTCTCCTTTAAGCTTGTGGTGCCGGTCGCGTGTTGGAAATTTATCGTTTAATCGTCCTCGATTTATACTTATTTATTTTATTTGTGTATTTTAGTACTTTTGTTTAATGTATAAGCCTCGAAATGAAATGCATTATCGTCTAAGGCATGTCTGTCATGTTTTCTATTCGAACAAATCGAACAATAATTACAGTGTTTTTGTTCTATATAGCATTAATTAAAGATAGCATTCCTATCCTGACTCCCCGTTTTCCTCTTATCTCTCTTTCCGCAGCAATCCCAAACATCACCCACCATAACTGCCATGCTGTCTCTGCCTGACTTTTGGATCTTGACTTGGAACCGAACTCTGTCTATCGATTTTGTTTTGACTGAGCGCCTGTGAATGAGGTGGTCCCCATGACGTGGCTTTAGTTGGGTGCTGTAGAAATCTGGGGATTACGATTACGATTTTGGAAGAAACATGGGCCTACCTATTTATTACTAGCAAACAGATCGTGGTGCAAGTGAATAACGTTTTCACATTCTCTTATAGGTTTCCAAAGGATCCTAAACTGAGAAAGAAATGGACAGATCATGTGCACCACGACGACTCGGAACCAGCTGATTACTGATGTATCTGTTCCCTTCATTTCGAACATGGATGTTTCTGCAACAGTGGCATACGCAAGAGGCTATTACCAGGTTTACCTGTCTGCTATGACTATAAGAATATGTGAATATCCTAAATGAAATATGTGGCTTTTTCACTTAATCCCAGTAAAGCTTTAGCGTTAAGATTATGTAAGCCCAGCATGTGATCAATAATTATGCATTGTCCAAATTCAAGTAAAATACCACACCAGTGCACCAAAATACTACAACAATATCCCCATATAGGTCAATGTGATGGCTGTGAAATCTTGTGAAATCTTGCGTTATTGGCCCAGTTTTAATTCTGGAGGTGTATCCATTTAATACGTCAATCTAGGAGACAAAGTTTGCAAGGTTATGGCATGGTGTGATATAATATTTTGATGTCTATATCTGTAACAGGCGAGTGCTAAATGTACTTTTTGGTTGATTCTACACAATATTCTTGTTCACCTTTTAAGGGGCTGAACCGACTGTTCAACTGTCCAGCTCATTTGCAGCCGAAGAAACATACAGTCTTACGGGTACGCAAATCAACCAATGTGAAACGCTGTGTTACTGCTGATTTGCCTGGAACAAGTTCTGCTGCACAGTCACAACAGATTAGCAGCAAGTGATCATTTGTATTTTCTGCACTTGCCAAAGAAGATCAAGTGTAAGCCTCATGCAACATTAAGTGCTGTGGTAACAGATAAAAACAAGCTGAAACTTGCACAGCAGACTAATCAACGCTTGAATAAGAAAATAAAGTGCGTTAAAGACCTCTTAGACCGTGGAGGTCTCCTGGGACCTTCAACTGATGTAATGCTCTGCACAGCTAGCAAATCACACTTTAGAGATAGGTCCAAAAGACAAACCAGTAATTGCTGTAAGTCTGAAAACTGTTCTAACGACATATGTACTTCGATCCTTCATTGGGAGCAACATCTTTTCTGCACTAATGGACCATTCATTTGGGACTTAGCTAATTAGGGATCACCAGGTTCAGCTGATGAAGACAGTTGTTGAAGAATATCTTCGCTGTCATCTGCAAATGCTTCACAAGATGCATTCATGAGCAAACCAAGTGATCAAAATTAAAAAAAACTGTGATTTTTAGCAGCCAGTAGTGTCTGGTGTGGACAAGGATCTGTTACTTACTACTTAGGATATGAATATTTGGTGACAGTTATTGTTTGATCCAATTATTTTGCTTACATAATTTTCATAGTTTTACTACAAATTTAAGTTTTGATTCACTTTGATATATGAACTGCATACATCTAGAATGAGGGTAGAATGAAGCATGCATCTGTTTTCACCCAAATGGTCATTTTGTCTAGCCACAGTGCTAAAGCAATACAGTATTGAGTTTGGTTATGTTTTATTACTTGTGTCTGTAGCTTCATTTGACTCTCTGATGTTATAGCAGATTAACGTTTATGTGGCAGATAATTAGCATTACGTCAGGTGATTAGCATCTATGTTGCAATTGATTAGCATTTATGATACAGTTGTTTAGCATCCATGTTACACCCGATTAGCGTTTGCGCTATGGTAAATCACATTCAATAATGGTCTCATTTTGTTATTTTTTTCATTTTTGCATACATGAACAATTTTTTAATAAACAAGCTGAGTTTGATATCAGAATTTTAATTATAGTTAGAAAAAAACTATGCTCTGAGTTTGTGGAATTTTAAAGAAATATTGCTCATTCAGAGTTTGCAAAATTGATTTGTTATATGTAATCAATACCTTGGTTCCCAAACCTTTCTCCCTGGCTGCATATTTGAACTTGCTTTCTTGCATTCTGCAACCCAAATGCAGTTTCATCTGTGGAGTTTTGATTCAGGTGAAAAATTTATGCTACTGAGCAGCTTGTCAATTCTCTGGCTCTGCCTTGTCAGGTCCCGGAGCACTTCTGAAATTTCTTAAAGAGGTGCTATAAAAATTTGCACTTACAACTAATGAGAAATGCCTGCTATACAAATAACAAAGACGTGATTAATACTGTCTGATTTTGTTTTCTTCAACCTTTCTTTGTTGGCTTAAAGAATTTACACTTTTATTTCTGGTTTTATTTCTGGGCTGGAAATACTTGGCAAACCTGAAAACTTAATTCAAGTGGATATTTGTTGCAAGGGCGTTGTTCTTGTGTAACCCTGGTTCAAGTGCACTTCTGAACTACGTAAGGAGGGCGTTAACAAATTTTAGTTGTATTGTATAGGCCTAATTTACAGCTTTGATAAAAAGCTTGCCTAAAGACAAGTAATGATATGTCCCTTTTATATACGAGTTTGATGACGGTAGAATGAAGCATATATCTATTTTCAGGCAAACAGTCATTTTGCCTAGCCACAGTGCCAAAGCAATACAGTATTTATTCATAAACGTACATCACATCGCTTGCTAAGTGTAATGATTACGAATGCCATTTGTACGTAGGACTTCGTAAGCTAGTAACACTTTTAACGTAAATAAAATAGTATAATTTGCATTTTTTTCTTCTCACTTTCAAAGAAAATTTGTTACTTTACTGAAAAAATTCACGAACAACCAAACGGAATAAATCAAAAGCATTTCGATAGTTTAACGCAGCATCCCATTGCACACACGTGGGCTAGGTCTAAACAGCGGGTCAAGGTCGCTTACCGACTGTGGCTTCACAACACGCAGCGTTATTTTCCGGCTGCGCTCCATCTATCGTGCGTATATCATTGGGAAGACTGCACCTCAAGGATGACTTAGTGCAGGAGAATTTTGCTAGACTGGTGGACAGTGGTATGGCATGGTAGAGTGACGATTGGAGCCGAGTTGATTCTGAACTTCGGCAGCCTTCAAAGATGGAATTGCAGTAACCCAAGCGTGTAGCAAGTTATCATTAACTGCTTAATAAATAGTAAGTTTCAGTTAACTAAAAATATTACACCATAGCATTTGCACAACAGAAGTAAATAAAATTAACTAAAAATCCTGTGTTCCTCTGATCCATAACAATACTGAATACCTGACAGCATAGTTCCATAACAGGCTGTAAACCTCTAACAAAGTCAGAAGCCCAATGTAGCAACGCAACACTGCAAATTAAACCGGTGTGTGTGCATTTGAACAAGGCTTCCTAATCAAGTGACTGCAGTGGCCATCAGTCTGAAGGATAGGCCAGTTTTTCTTAACTGAAAGTGGCAAGAACAGCTAAGTCACAGGTTTAAATAAACTTAAAGTGGCATACTTATTTCCTGGGAATGTAGTGCTGCAATCCAAACTGTCCACTTCTGAAGTTGGAAAATTGGATGGACTGTGAATACAGGACCGTGCATGAGCAAACCCGTCCTAAGTTGCAAAAATCAACATGTGAGAAAAGTGCCCAGAAAGTGATGATGCGTGAAATTGGTACAAAATAGTTCTGTGCATAAATTTTTGCACAGATGCCAAATATACCAGTCACAAGATCCCACGTTAAACCTCAGACTATCATCTAATTTCACATATAAAAATCAACTTAATTTACACCAAAGCGTTAACAAATATTAAAATTTGATGCAGTTGTTTGAAAGAATATGCACAGAAATGTACATATTAAACATTTATAAATTTCTATTATTTATGATTAAAATACACAGTTTTTGCCAAATTATTCAGCAATTTTAGCCCAATCCAATACAAATTAGATCCATTTTTATTTTTTTCTGATGTAAGCTGGGTGCTCTCATGCACGGTCACATACGATTCCTGACATTTTAGCAAATCAAAATCGGTCTTAACTTTTTTTGTTTTTCGATTGTTTCGACACGTCCATCATATAATGTCTCTGAAGATATGCTGTTCTGTGCAACTGGTCAGCTGACCTCTTGACCTGTCCTTCCCCCACCGCTGCGATGCTAAGATTATCTTCAGAGTATAATCCAAGCCGAACACTGTTGCGAGTTTTGCGAGGGTTCATGTACTGCTTCGGAAAAGGATTGAATACCTTGACAACCGCCTCCAAACTACTGGAATGTCTTTCTGGAAGTCCTTTCGAACTGGATTTCTCTTTCTTAGATTCTAGCGATGAGGGTGTGGTTTTAAACAAAATTTTCTCCTGGCATAGTTGATTAGAAGTAGATTTATTTCTTGCATCCAGTGAATTGACGGTTGTTAGAGGCTGCTCCCCCAATTTCACTCCCAATCCGGGCTGCTGAACAAGCGAACTGACGTTTTCAACATTACTGTCTAATTCTGCAGTATGAGAAGGACAGACATTTTCTACAGAGGATAATGACTCATCTTTTCCATGACAGCTAGCAGACACACTAATACCTTGACCTAGTTCTATTACTGACCGAATTGTGGATCCGTTACTCTGTTTTTCTGTAGGACTTTCATTTAATTCCATCTGTGAACTCCAATCCTCTTCGTTTTGCTCTTCGTCTTCTAGTTTTTCCACAATTCTGCAATCCACATGCTCCAGGCTTTCCTCTGACGATGCGACTGGACTGCTATTTCCTTTCTCTGACTGGATATTCAGAGAAGAGCAACTTGTAGCATTGTAAGTGCCAAAACTTTTTTCTGAACCGCCAGTGTATGTCGAGTCAGATGCAAGAGAGTCTGACCTTTGGCTGACGACATCAGACAAGTAACTCGTTGAGCTGTCTATTGAAGGCGAGTGACTGTGGCGACATCTTACATCATCAGATAAAATATCATTTGTGGGTCTCTGGGTAGTTCTTACTGAATTTAACAGCTGTATAGCAGCCAGACTAGAGTCACCATGGTTACCACCACTACAGAAAGATGCAGCAACAGCAGGCAAACCAGCAACGGTTCTGTTTCTATTGTTCATCATTTGGCGACTGACGAAGAGATGGTTAACGGCAGTTGGGCTGTCTACGGGTGGCACTCGCAGATCCCGGCTGCTGGTGGCTAATGCTTGTGACTGCTTCTGTCGAGCACTGGCAGCTGATCAACACAACAAAGGAAACAAAATACTGATGCACAACAAAGATGTCATTATTATTACTATTACTATTATTAATTTATTATTATTATTATTATTATAGTTTTTGCACTTATTACACGAGCAAGGTCAGTAAATCTGAATCTGAGGTGCAAAGCAATTGTGGGTGAAGGACTTGCTCAAGGTCCCTACACAGTAACCATCTAGGGGGAGGCTCGAGCCAGTACTCTCCAAATTTACAAGCCGAGTGTTCTATCCAGTTGGCTACCGTACCCCACCAAAATTGCAGTCATGTTTTTTCTATAATATTTAAGAGCATGCTTCCCATATTATATATATATATATATATATATATATATATATATATATATATATATATATATATATATATATATATTAAGAATTTCTAATAACATAACCTAAAGAATTATTCGCAGTTAATAACTGAAGGTTTCAGCCTGGGGTGAAATTGTTCCTTTTGCACGCACTTCAACAGTAAAAGTTGCACCTTTTTATTGGTTCGGCCCTTTACATGGAATGGCCTCTCTCTAGATCTGCATATTCTTCTGGCTAGGGACACCAGAATCACCTTTCACCAACAGCTGAAACTGTTCTCTTTCACTGGGGTTGGGCTGGGATCATCTCTGGGTATATAACTTGAATGGAAGCTATACAAATGCTCTCAAGGAATGAACTTGAGAAATGTTTAGTCATCAGACTAATGCTCTGCTTTGTAATGTAACACAATCCATAGTTTGTTAATGTTCTGCAATAAGATGGCTTCTTTGCTTGATGTCATTAGGAATTGGAAGAAGGTCACAGTCTAAGGCTGAAATTCACTGGACTGGGAAGTCTTCTGCCAGAGCTTCTGTTTGCATCAGATGCAAACCAACTCATTCATAGGCTTGACTCAGAGTGGAGGGTAATGAGCAGAACAATCAGGGCAAGCCCAGGGCCATAGTGAACGGATGCAGCTTCTGTTGAAAAGTACTCCTTCTTCATAGAAAAAAATGACAAATACACGTAGATCAACGGGTGCCAATTAAAACAACTGTTGTATGTATATTTAACTATGATAAATAAGTGAAATAATATAGTGTTTCAAATCTATCTTCTATATTTTGTTCTTGTTGCTGTATCTGGTTTATCTTTTTAATTCGTTCCCTCGATGGTCTACACATAAGCAGTGCTGCAACATTTCCGGCAGCATTCACACTTAATATTAATTTTGGCAGTTGGGCAATATCTCACACTGCCACCAGTGAGCATGCAGGCAACTTGTTTTTCATTCATCCGATACCGGTAATTTTCTACTAAGTTTTTTCTTCTATCGACACAGCATTTAACTCATGTATTGACAAATGCATTTTCTAATTGTCCCTTAATTCTTGCAGGATCTACTGGAACTTCATTATTTACTTGTGTGTCATGGACTGCCACCCTTACCCAACTAAACATCTGTCACGATCTAAGTATCACTGTAACATTCTATCACTGGACTACCATACAAAGCAAGACAACCAGGTGCAGACTTCTGCAGAAAAGGATTCACAGATAATGGAGTAACTCACTGGACCCATATTTTTTGATTTCTTACTTGTTTTTACAGTGTATATGCCGATGCTTGCGCCGCATGTGGCTGCAGTCAGCGAATCACTATACACATCCAGAACCCTTTTTCAGCCCTGGCCATATAACAGCGCTCTTATTATTATTAAAGATATAATGATATAAACAGCATTTAAATAACAAACCAGCGAGTATGATGTGCGCCTGTTTCTGCCGTTGCTTCAGCCTCGTGTATCGTTTGTGCAGCAGGTCTATGTCGAGAGTTATTCGGTCAGAATACGCCGGGATGCTGACTGCAATGTCAACAGGAGTGGCAGCATAGGCTCCTGGACTAGCTTTCGATACATCAGAACTGGAATCAACATCTGCTGCTGAAAAATACAAAAAAGATGCACTCAACTGACAATTTTAATGCACTGAAAGCAAAGCTTTATATGAAAACATTATTTTTAGTCCATGCCATGCTGGGCAACAACTCAAACCCAAATTTTTCAAATACTGTCACAAATGTTCATTTTGGTATAAAAATTAAATTATGTATTTTATATATACATATATATATATTTATATAAATATTACGCATGTATTTTATACATAAAATTACTCTAACACAGCAGGAGATTTTAACAAAGATTGCGTTGAGAGTAACAATACTGACTGGGTCCTTGGATACATGATTTTGAAGAGGGCCCTTGATCTAGACTGAGCAGATATTAAGGTGGCAGAAGTCGATGGGTTTATGGTGGAAAGGCCCAAGAGTACCATATCACTGATGTGCCACCCACCTGACGCACACTGGCTTCGAGTGTCCTAACTGCAGATAAGTGCATCAACAAACACGACCCAACAACTCGAAACTACTTAAATTGTAGACGTAAATGAACAGGAAGGAAACACACTGGTCACTCAAGAGTGCAATCTTAGTGTTTGTTTTATGTATATATATATATATATATACATACATTATATACACATATATCCAGACATTTATATAGCACTGCGAAGCACCCTGTAAAAGTTGCTTATACGTGGCTAACTAAATAGGAGCAATTTAAGGTAAGCCAAAAATTCTTCTTTAGTTGTCGCTACAGGTTTTCAGACGGATGTTGGCATCAGATGAATTTACAGAGAAATACCTGCTCTAGGAAAGAAATTTGCGTGAATATTTACGGTTGGGTGTTTTCGATGGTGATGGATATTGAGGTAGAAACAGCCCAGCAAAGCAGTTGATGTTGTCCATCATTTCTTCTTCGTCAAACTCCTCATCGTCTGCAAACACGGCACTGGAGCCAACTCGGGTTGGCTGAGGATTTTTCCCTGAATTCAAGGCTACCGTGAAGGGTGTTATGTTGTATGTGTATTTCTCTCGTAGTTCCGTCAGTTGGGGAAAGGGAAACGGTGCCATCGTGTAGATTGCCTTCAGTTTACAAAAAAAGTAAACTGAGCATCAAATACATAAACAGCTGAAAAAGATTTGATTATAAAGTAATCCTAAATCACATATTTGCCTCATATCTAGAAAATGTTAGCTTCAAATGTCAAAGCTTGAATCAAATGCCAAATCCTTGAGCAAAATCTCAAATCCTAAAAGCCAGAATCCCAAATCATATTCCAAATAAACAGTTTCTTAGCCCCAAGTCATCTGCATCATTCAAGTATAATATGCAGAAAGCGCTGCTAAATCTTAACAATTATTCATTTCATTTTCTAAAATGGATTACTTACTTCCATATACATAATCAAAAACGTCAGTGGAGAAATGGCAGCACATTTGCATGAGACACTATATGCCAGCTGGATCTTGACCTGGAACTGAACCTTTCCTGCCTGCCGATTTTGTTTTGACTGAGCAGCTGTGAATAAACTGGATCCCACGACTTAGCTTTCATTGGGCACTGTAGAAATCTCAAGCTTACAATTACGACAATATAAATTTACTAACACAAGACAATACAAATATAGCACAATCTCATATTTAAACAAAAACTGAAAAATGTGCCTTGAGTTGATACTGCTTTCATCTGATATTCAACAATTTAAAAAGGAAACAATGACATGACTTACTTTGACAAGTTTGTCGGCATCAACAATTTTTCCATCAAGCATTTCCTGAGACAAAATTCCCATCGATGTATAGAACTCATCTGCACTCTGGATGCTCAGTATTCGACTGAATGTTCAACAGCAGAACAAATACAAGTCTGGATAAGGCACTTCATCACATAGCAACCCTATTACATTCTATATAATATTATGCCGTGTAATCAAATGATGATACAGAGTTTTGGAAAAACATGCATGTATACATGTTTGTATCCCAGCACTGTGATACCACACATGAATAACCTCACAAAGGCACTGCAGTTCTGAGAAGCTGCATCTTAAGATACAACAAGAATGTTTCCTGAGCTGTTTGGGGCAGCAAAAGAGTTAAAATTTTCAGTGGAAGATTGTTCCAGAAGGCATGATGTGCCTGTGTCACTGTGTGGTAGCGAGACTGTCAGGTCACCACGGGCTGCAGAACAGTGTTTGTCAACCTGGCTGGCTTCAGACAGGAATAAGATGCTCCCTGAAGTATTCTGGAGCCAAGATGACTGGGATTCATCCATCACCTATCATGCTATAATTATAATTTTTGGACACAATGTGGTCCAGGGACTACGAAAACTCTGTCAGCTGTCAACTCCAGATGGGAATAAATCCGTTTGGATCTGCACATGTGCAGAAGCCCAGCACTGGTGACTGTCCTATTTATCTGAGCACTGGCTGCTTACTAAAGAACTTTCCGTTCTTAATTACTTACATCCATCATACAAACTCACCAACTCTTCACCCCTTGCAATTTCTGTGCTAGTCTTTCACTCAAAACTGAAAACACTCCTCTGCCGCAGATCCTATCCTGATTCCTCTCCTTCCCCTTATCTATCCTGCATATCAAATTCCAAACACCACCCACCATAGCTGTCTGACTGTCTGCCTGCCGGACTCTTGGATTTTAACCTGGAACCAAACCTTTCCTGCCTATCAATTTTGTTTTAACTGAACGCCTGTAACTAAGCAACTTAAGAAATTCGAATGGCTTAAATCTGTAAAACTGGGTGATTCACTGATTGAGATGACTGATACTGCTCGTGACTTGGGTGTTGTTTTTGATTCAACCATGTCCCTCACAAACTATGTAAATGGTATTTGTAAGTCATCATATATGTATATTCGAGACATACGCAGAATTAGGCATTATGTCCCCATGTCTTCCAGAATATCCTTAGCTAACGCGTTGGTCTCCAGTCGTCTTGACTATTGTAACTCCATTCTTGTTGGTATCACTAAATCAAACATGCAGAAACTCCAAAGAGTTCAGAACTCCTTGGCTAGAGCCATAACAAATACTTCTAAATATGAGCATATAACGCCTGTGCTTAAATCTTTACATTGGCTTCCTGTTCAGCAAAGGATTTGTTTCAAATTAGGACTTACGGTTTATAAAACATTGAACTATGGCCAACCACAATATCTGAAATCAATCCTTATTACCCAGACTTACCATTATTCTGCAAGGTCATCTGATTGTCTTTCTCTTGTCATACCTTGGGCTAGAACTGTTCTTGGTAAACGAGCATTTTCGGTTGCTGGACCAAAATTTTGGAATTCCCTCCCTGTGTCTGTTCGTTCTGCTCAGTCGCTCCTGTCATTTCGTTCTCAACTTAAAACTTACCTGTTTCAAATTGCTTATCCACCATAGGCTGCCTCTCTGTCGTGCGGACTGACCTCCTGGATATCGACCTGATTGTGGCTTGGTTTTGGTGTGCCATCGGTTGATGCCTTGTGCATTAGACACTGGCGCATTAGAAGTTGCTAATTAATAATAATAAGCTGGTTCCCGTGACTTAGCTTTCATTGGGCCTGTGGAAATCTTGCTTATACGATTATGATTTCAAAGGTGCTATATTAGGTGTACAGATAACTAACTAATTGTCCAAAACTTATTTAGCGGCCCAATAAAGCACCATATAAATGTATCAAAACACTAAATCAACAAGTTATGACGTTTACTGCCTTACCTTTCCAGCATACCCCAAATTGCAATGGCTGTACGCAAAAGGATCTCAGATCCTTCGAGGAAAACCGAATCCCAAACACGAAGGGCCGTTGATTTCGGAAGACAAGTGGCAAACAGGGTCAAGAACCACTGCATCGTAAAGACATTTGTTAGAGGTGGTTCATAGTTAGCACCTGAAATTATTACAGCAGATTGCAAGATAAACAATTTGACACTCATTGAACAAGTAACCAATTATCAAAATAACAGACAACATAAATATTGCATCAAAGCAAATGAAAATGATAATCAAAGACAACCTATATTTCGTTGATTACACATGACTGCGCTGAGAAAATTGTCACAAAGTCAGAAAAGTATATTTGCAAGAAATGCACTCAGAAGGAAAGTATGCATAACATGGGTCAAAATGACTACTGTGCACATTTATATTCCTTGTTGTCTTAGCTATCAAGCTGCTCGTCCTATGTAGAGTTTCACTGTCTAATATCTTTATTTTCAATTTTATTACGATGCCTTGCAATAAAAACTTAATTTAGGATGTCCCCCTGAGGCCCTAAATTCAAGTAGTGTGCATCGATTATTATACAAATGACCAAGTCAGTATACGTCTTAACCGTCAACCGCAAACCAATGCAGTATCTCTAGCGTGCAGCCCAAAACATGTCAGAATTTTAGCAATTTAACAACAATTCATGCAATGCAGTTGAGTAAAGACTAAAGCTGTCATATCCTCAGAATATGCTTCAGTCCCTTCACTTCAAATCCATTTATCCTCATTTCATCATATGATGTTCAAAACAGAAAAAATTATCTGAACTCATTTAGGCTAACATAGGCAGTACTTCTGTGAATTACTCAAAAGGCAGTATATTAAGTATCTAGACAACTAACCTTCAAATGTTGCTACATAATTACAAGTATACACGGAGCATAACAGCTTACTGGTTAGAGCACTCTGCTTACAACAAGGAGTTTACAGGCTCGAGCCTCCTCCTCTGAGACGGTTACTGTGTCGGGACCTTGAGCAAGCCCTTCACTCACTATTGTTCAACATCATTAACCGACTGCTCAGTCATTAGATAGCAGTGCTTAATAAATGCAGAATTAATAACATATCCAGATACACAGAAGCATACACATATCAAGAGTAAGTTCATCCAAAGAATCATTTCCAAAGGCTAGTACTACCTGTGGTTTGATCACACGCAGCACTCTGCAGCTGACCAAGGTGTTTTGACAGCTGTGCTAGATTTGAGCGCAGCAGGTCTCTAAAGACAGCCATATCCACAGACAGAGCACGGAGGTTATTGGCAAAGTAACTTTCCGGCAGAACCCGATCAACCAAGAATATCATGACCTGTAATATAAAATATAACAACTACAACTACTCGTCCTACAACTACAACTAAACTACTTTTGCACCATCGGTTGACGTCTTGTGCATTAGACACCGGTGCAATAGAAGTAACTAATTACAACAACTACATTGTAATTTTAATTATTTTTTAAGTCATAAATATATACAGCAAATTTATGATTTAAAAAATAATTAGAATCAGATACACTCGCTATGCTAGCCTACTGAAGCTAAAGTTCAAGTAGGTCAACAAGCAAACAATGGTCTATAAAACCAGAAGAGTAACCAAAAGCACATACAGCCCAACCAACAGATTCTTATCCCGAGCAGATGGTTGATACCAGAATTAGAAAGTTGCAGTTGAATACAAAGATTATTGACAATAAGGAGAGTTGATCAGCTCTTCGGAAGCATGATCCTAAGTTTCTCTGGAATAGGTTTGATACAGAACACGGCTTCTGTAGTTTACTAAGAAAATGACACCAACTTAATTATAGTTAAATTACATCAAAATTAATTATAGTTAATTAATTATAAACATAATTAGTATCAAGACACTCAGTATAGCACCTCACAAAAGCACTCACATAAGGGTATCTAACTGACCGAAATACATCATTTGAGACAGTTTGAAAATGTATATTGCCATCAAGGGTCAACTGCAAAAGAACATAAACGCAATGAGAGACTGTTCCAGAAGGAAGGTTCAACACATGAGAAGGCACGATGGGCTCAAATTGAAGTGCAGAATCGCAAACACCTGCGTATGTCCTTCAGTAGCAGAGTGCAATGATCGCAGACCCAGCTGACTCAAAACTGGAACACAGAATTCCCACATGTAAGCCAAGGCAATTCCAACAAGTGAGGCATGTGTCAGCAGGATCAACTTGAATGCTATTGTAAAAGAAGCCAGTCTGGTCCCCTGCTGTAGTATATGGTGTATAAGATAACAGAAGATATTACTTCTGTATTTATTAAGCGCCGATGCCTAATGACTAAGCATCAGCCGACAGCGCTGAGCATTTGTGAGTGAAGGACTTGCTCAAGTTTCTTAAACAGTAACCATCTCAGAGGAGGCTTGAACCCGTACTCTCCACCTTACAAGCTGAGCTCTCAATCCAATCTGCTACCATGCCCAACCTATTAGGTGATGAACAGCTGATAACAAAATTATGATAATGAGGCTTTGTTAAGCAAAATCAAAGGAAAGATGCTATAATTTGAAAAACAGCAAACTTTCAAAGGGAAAGAGCTGCTAAGAAATACTTCTAAATAAACGTTATTGCTCGCTTTGTAACCTCATTGAGGGCCAAGAAATATTAGGACTTGTCTGCTGCAATCCAAGGCAGCAAAAACAAACATTTAACAACATCTCCACTGTTTTCAAGCTCTAGAAATCAAGATCTACCTTTAAAGCACAGTCTTCTTTTCTGTCAACCACATCCAGTATCAACGCAGCCAGAATATTAAATCCCTGACAGTATCCAACCAGTTTGTTCCAGCGAGCATAAGCAAGAAGGACTCGCTTGAGAACGGCTCGGTCTTCTTCGTTGTCGCGACCATTAAATCCACTGCATCCAGTTCGGTGAAGGTCCTTAAAACAGATTTTAAAACAGAAACAGTTATTTAAAATGGTTCACCCAGGCCACGCACAGCGGTTTTTCACCCCCATGCACTTTTGAAGCTGTACAACAATACTAACTGCAACAAAAAATCTCTTCCACTCCAGACGAGCCGAGTCTTTTCCATATTCTTCATCAAGCAGTTGGTACTTATCCAGCTCTGCATGCAGAAAACACAATTAATAAATCCTCTGGCAGCAGAAGAAGCATCCATTGCTGCAACTTGAGATACACCTGAGTTCCATCTGCATACAAATGTACAGCCAGTCCTCAGTTTTCAATGAAGGTGAATATGTCATCTACGAGTCTTTGATGTGCATCCTGACTGACAGCCTCCTCCTCTTGGGACAGTGAAGGCCCATCAGATGCCTCTCGCTCCATGGTTTGGTGGAGACTGTAATGATCTTCATCAACAAATCACATGACTTGAGAGATGCTTCAGGCGAATGTGCATTTTTGAGGACTATGCTGCCTGGATCCATATGCATCCATATGCAAACATATGCATCCATATGCAAACATATGCATCCATATGCAAACATATGCATCCATATGCAAACATATGCATGGCATGTTCAAAGAAAAGGAGATGCTCTACTGGCAGAAGGTGATTGACTGAGATGCAGACAACTCGACATCATTCCTGAGGATCCTCAGTCACTCTATTTCAATTAAATGTTCCACTTAACCGTCAATCATGACCACGGATTATCTGGAGTTCATAGGTCAACAGACTGACTCGGTCTGTTGCTCCACCACAGTACGCATTCCACCACGACCTTTCCACTGAACTTCCCCCCAACTGACTTCAGGAAGTCATCCGATGCCAGATACTATTAGTCAGATGGAAAGAGACATATCTTTAATTTCAAGTATATGTGTAATGTGACCAGCATTGTAGGGAGATTGTCCAAGAAATACGGTCAAAACAAATCACAAGCATTAATGCGCACATTCCGATGTGCAGGAGTGCGGAACTGTGCGATTGCCTGCACCACAGAACATAGCATTGGGTGACTAGGCCGAGTAAAGACAGGAATGCACAACTCACTGATGTATTACCGAGCAGCAATGACCATAGAAGCCTGCACTAGCATGATCACATATGTCACAAAATCCTTCTTGTAGCATATGAGACCATCATGGCAGTCAAAACAAGGTAAGACCCAAATAGTCCAATCTATGCATTATATGAACACACACACACACACGCATACACACACATACACACACACACGCGCACACACACACGCATGCACACACACTCTACACATGCATCAGATTATTATACCTTGACAATTTGTAACCCAAGTTTACTGTCGTCTGGGTTACTCTTCTCGTTGAAAGCCAAGCGCTTGGTCTTCTCCCAATCGACGCACAGACCATTGAGGTAATTGTCAGCTAAAGCCATCCACACCTTCCAAACAGATTCAGTTGAAAGTTTTACCAAATGCTTCTACAGAAGCCCAAGCAGCTCTTAATCTTCAGTAACATCTTTTACTTAGAATATTTAAATTAAAGAAACACAGTGAATAAGAGATAGATGCTAACATTGGACTAGATATGATTATGAATGACAAATGCCAGGATGATCATGGTTCACTGACATGCATGTAAGAATTTATATATGTATGTATGTATGCAAGTACGTATATATGTATGTATGTATCCGGCTATTTATACAGCGCCTTTTAAGAACCTCACAAATGCGCTAAAACATGGCTATCTAACAGTTTGAAAGAGGTGCAATTTAACACGAGTTGAAAATGTTTCATGATTCACAGCTCGTAAGAAACAGAAAAAAGTAAGAAGCAGCTTGATAAAACCTCTGATAACGAGAACAGGTTGCCAAAAGGGATAAGGACTTGCAAGACAGTAACTGGAAACATGTTCATGAAGAAGCTAATACTGGCTCTTAAAGTTGGCTTCAAAAGCAGCAAAATACTAGTCACAGAAAAGACTTTAGCATAAAATCCTACTTTCTTCCGAAATTCCGGTGGAATTCCCATTGGCAGCCTGGCCACGGCTTTCATAGCATCTTTCCATTGATTAAAGGCATCATCACCAGGCAGAGGTTCAATGCTGAATCGAATTTTAGAATCAATTCCTAAACAGACAAACAAAGCGATGCTAACTGCTGATATCCAGTTCCATGCTTGACTTCTTGAAAGATATCTAACATTTGCTTCAGTCTGTTAACTAACTGTTTGCAAAATTAACTACTTTGCTACATCGTCTTGTAAAAGCAATACAGTATGTTACAGCTGTTAGTCACTTTTACAAAAGTAATCAGTTACAACATTAGTTGCAAATAAATAGTTACAGTGACGTGTTGCAAGTAACACTGATAACATGTGCCTCGTTTACTTAACTTTAAACTTGTAACAATAGCCTAAAGCCCGAATGTTGTTGTCACTTTTGCACTCACTTCAACAACGCATTGTTGTGCCTTCTCAAAGGTCGGAGCCATCTACTTGGAATGGCCTCCCACTCAACCTGGGTATCTTTCTGGTCAGGGATGCTACATACACCTTTCACCAACACTTAAAAACTGATCTCGTTAGCCAGGGCTTGCTTGGGAGCATCTCTGAAAATATATCTTGAAGGGGCACTATATAAATGCTCTTAATGAATGAATAAATTAACGAAGCATACCCATGTAGAGACCAGCATATCTCTTTTGACTTTTCCTTACACTGGTTCCAGTTGCATACATAACTTAGAAATGCAAGACGCTGCCTCTTGATCGAAATTGCATCAGTTTAACTCAGCAGGGACAACTGAAGCTCTAATCTGTGCATTTCAGAGATGGCCATTGGAGACAGTTCACATTCGATCACAGAAGAGTCACTAAATGCTCTTTCTTAAGCACAGAACAATCCTGAGACGAGCTATCACTGGTAAAAGGCTGAACTGAAACGCTGTCAGCGCTTTCAAGCAATCACAAACGGTAAAGCAAATCAATTCCAATACTTGCAGAATTTGCATAAGCAAAACTCCTCTCGTTATCCATGACGTCAATCTCACAACGCTCAATAAAATATTCCTCAGTCTATTAGATCCAGCAAAAGAAATAAGGCAACATCCCCAAGCTTCAGTATTTGCTATTTTCACACTGTTGTGAATCGAAGTCTGTTGTCCTTCCTGCTCTGACTTGCACGGCAGCGCACAGTCCTCTGCACCAGCCACTCCTCCAGATTTTACTCTGGCACCACCTGATTCATTATTTGGCTGGTACCGTCTGCACACGAGCATGCGTTGGCGGACATCAGAGCCGGCCACATAGGCACCGCACAAAACCAATCAATAATTCGGCTCAATCGCCGACCGTTACGCCCCCGCACGTGTCCCGCTGCATCTGTTAAAGAGGTACATTGGCAGCAACATCACCCCGTCGGCGTGGCCGGCAAGTCCGACAGCACATTGGCTGTCTCCCAGCAAGTTACAAGAGTGCACACGCCTGCCTGCCTGCCTGCCTGCCTGCCTGCCTGCCTGCACAAGTTATTGATCGGAAGCCTTAGTCCAACCGAACGACACTGTTCGCTGCTGCTTAAACTAGGCATACACACTAATACCGCCATAACAAAAAGACAAGACGACACCGACCAATAAGATACTGCAAAAACAATACCGGCTACTTAGGTCAGCTCAGAATTCAACATCAGTGTACATTCCAAAAAAGTAAAGGTAAATGCCAAGGTAAACTATAAATGTACATGTTTTTCTATCGCGACCGTATGGCCTCGACCATTTTTCAATGAATCCATCGGAAGTAACGAAATTCACAAAAGCACAAGAACGTTAATAATCAGTAAAAATACAGCAACAAAGCAGGATGATTCAAAAGTATTAATGAAAAAGCATAACAGAATTTTGCAACAGTTTCCATAGTCATTCCGGCTTAAAAACAAAGACGTTACTTCATGAATCTCTGGTATTATCACTCACTTATTTCCGGAAGCAACTGTCACTTTAAAGGGACTTGGGATTGAACGAAAGTGGGCGGCGGATTTTGCATCTCTTATTTAACGAATAAATGTTCAAAACTAAAAGAAAATAGGCCACAGCTACTGACTTCTTTTCAACGAGGACGCATGGAGTATTGCCGTAACAATATCACACTTATCACGAAGTGCAGTGAGCCGTCTTTCTCGACACTTGAGCTGCCTGACAAGATGAGAAGACATTTGACTGATACGATGAAATATGTCAGAAATCATCTGTTCTAATTCAAACACATCTAAACAGAAAAGAAACACTCCAACTGAAGTAAACGTCCAAAAAATCACACAAAAAACAACAACTAAAATTATCAGAACAAGTGGAAACCAAAAACAAGCTTTAACTTTTGAGCATACAAAATATTTTATTCAAAAGTCAATAAATTTTTAACTAAAATTTCTTGAATTCTCAAAGTATCCAGCAAGACTTTTAACCTTTTCGTACCTGAACCACTGCAACATAATGAGACGTTTAATGTATACAAGACAGAAATACATTTATTTATTTAGTTTATTCTAGTCATTGATGGAAATAATTGTTTGAAGTGTCCTTAATCTGAGTTTGTGGTTATTCTCCACTCTATAACCATGCCACAACTGCTGTATACCACAGCATGCTACCTTATCATAATAATGACTTAATAGAAGCGCAAGGGTGCAAATATTTCAGCCAGAGACTAAATACTTGAGACTAATCACTTGAGCAATCTTTCTCGGGGTCTGTGCTTATTGTGCACTCTCCATAGCCAAGGTATAACTAGGGCTGCCAACTGTCCCGGATTCACCTGGACAGTCCCGGAATCAAACCTTGTATACCCATTACCCACGTCCCGGATTGATCCCAAATTGTCCCGGAACTTGGTGTAAATATGCACTACACCAAATGTTGTTCTTCTTTTTGCACACTAAACTCGAACAGCCGGCCGTAAATAAGTTTTACAGAGTGACCGTGGAACAGAGGGTAGTTAAGTTAGTAGACCCAATAAACGACATCTGCAAATTGCCTGCATCATGCATGCGTCTATGAACTTCGCTCGTGCTAGGCCCTGAAGCCTGGTAGGTTACTGGAATTTGATAAACGTTTTGCTATTGAAGTTAATTCAATTTTATATATAGGCCACTTGTCTCTTGATGATTCGAGTCAAATCGTTTGACTGTAATTTTTAACGACTATTTGCAGTAGATCCTATATTAGGCTGACGCAACATTTGTTACATACAGTGATGTGGACAGGGTTAATTGGTACTGGTATATCGAGAGACCACGCAGGCATCCCGGATTGGCAGAATCAAAAGTTGGCAGTCCTAGGTATAACCACTGTATAACTACCATACCCAAAGAAAGCTAAGTCATGGGAACCAACTTTTATTCACAGGAGCTCAGTCAAAACAAAATCGAATGGCAGGAATGGTTCAGTTCCAGGTCAAGATCAAAGAGTCAGACAGGCAGATACATCAGACGGCTATGGTGGATGGTGTTTGGAACTGGACCGGAAAGTCAGGCAAGGGGAAGAGGAAGAACCAGAGGTGTCCAACCGCTGCTACTAGGCTGTCTCTGGCTGCAGTATACAATACTAGAGTTTTCAAGTATTCAAGGAGAACCGGTGTGTAACCTGAGGTACAGCAACATCCTAATCACTGGGCTGGCAGGTGACAAGTCTAGAGCAAACTGCAACAACTGGTGTTACAGTTTTTAAATGCTAACCAATCAAGACACATAAAAAATTGGCACATATGTGAAAGTTATGGCACATCAGTGAAAGTGATGATACACAAATGATGGCGTATAGGTATGCAGGTATCAGTTTACAATATTAACATTTATTCTCAGAAGTCCAAACTGCTCAGGACAGTTACAGTAAGTAAACATTTCAGCCACAATAAAAACCAAACAGCAGTATCACTACCTATCCAAGGCCCACATTCTCTCATGTCTTAAAGTTTATAAGCATTTATCAAACCTCATGAAATCAATAAGAAGCCAGATGTGCTAAGTATGATTGGCCAGACACAAGAACTGCGTATTGACTTGGCTGGCCAACTGTTACTCAAGTCACTTGACAAGCAATATTTTATTGTTAATACGAGAAAGACAGCCTGCGGCAGACGATGATCAGCCAAGTCGCTAGACACTGAATTAGGTCAAAAGCCACTTACAAAGATGTACTCATCAGAAAGACAATATTAACAACTCTTATTAATATTCTTTTATTATTCTTATTATTACTGTTATTGTTGTTGTAGTTGTTTTTTTGTATTTATTACATGTGCAAGGTCAGTAATTCTGAATCTGAAGTGCGAAGCAATTGTGAGTGAAAGACTTGTTCAGGGTCCTTAAACAGTAACTGTCTACTTAAAATCTAAGCACAGGGTACCAGCTTATTCACGAGCGCTGCGTCAAGTCAGTGAGGTTGTCCAAAGATGCCACGTCAAGAACCAAGTCTGGTTTCCAAAGTACCAGAGAGAGAAGGAGGAGTTGTTATGGTGGGTTGTGCTTAAGCTGAGAGAAATGGGAAGGCAGGAGATTCGATGGATCTAGGTGGGATTTTTTTGAAAAGAAACAAGTCTGCTGCTTATGATATTGTTCCTTAACTTCACTGCATTTCCACTGTATCAAGATACCAACTGATGCCTTCAATGCAAAGCAGCTGAATGCACTGATGTTATGTTATCACAGTTACCTACCTTTATTCTTAAGCACCGTTATATTCAGATGTTTCTTGCACGTATCTGTCTCACTCGGATTCCACTCGTTTCGGCCCAAAAATGCATCAGACTCTGTCAGGTCTGTGAAAGTATCACTATCAAAGCTATCCCGCCAACCAGAATGCCAACGATCATAAATGTCAAAAAGAAGATCATCAAAGACCGAAGTTTTTCTGCCTCCACAGACATCAAGTTCGTTTCTTCCTTGCCACAGGAAGTCAGTCTGGCATATGGTTTTGCGATGAGCATGAGCTGAACCATCATTCTCAACATTTAATAACGATGGCTTTCCTTCAGATGTTGGCAAATCTTTAGTCAGCAATGATGTGGTTGGCTCATCTGTTGGGAGATGACCAGAGTTCAAAGCAAGTTTATCAGAGTCTTTGATGTAATTATTTTGACCAGCACAGTCTGGTTCTGAGCTGCATTCGTTACTTTGGTGTGCTACGGGATTAAGATTGCACGAGCTCTGTATGGCGTGCTGCACTGGTTCGTCCTCCGTGCATGACCGATCATTGGACGAAGTGTGATCCTCCTCCTGCTTGGAGCAACCGCTGTTGTCGTTTTCTTCCCAACAAGAAGACAGATCGACACTTTCCAAACTGTGGTTGTCCGAGTCGCAGTCATCGTTGCTCTTTTCCAGGGATTGGCCGAAAGCTTTGCAGCTTCGAGTAACCGAGAAGCCACGTCGCCGAGCGGATACTTCGACAACGGGATCTGCGGCGACCTCGTCATCAGCCGCTGGTTTAGCAGCAACTTTCTGGCCGTTAGAATCAGACAGGGATGCGATTCGCGGCATTTCAATGCAGCTCGACCAACTAATTGCATTTGGAAGTTCATGAGCGGCGGCCATTCGCAGCTGCACCTAACACTCGATGTCTACAACTGATTAAACCGTCATAATCGACTAAATGCGGTGTCTGCTCCTATTTTCTGACGAGTAGTAGTAGGTAGGCACTTCGGTCGAATGACGGATAACGTGGCTCGGCGATTATGCATCGCATGCACGTATAAATCGAAGCCAGAGAGGCCTAAATCGTAAACATAGACCTATATAATCGTAGAACGTCACTTCCTGTATGTAAACAGGCCTACGTAGCAAACACAGGCTTATAATCATAGAAAAGGTTGGAAATGTAAATGTGCATGTTTTCTGTAGCCACCGTATGGTCTCGACCCTGTTCATTTGTCAATGAATTGATCGTATGAGATGCTCCACCGCTTGCAATTTCTGCTTCGGGCTTTCACTCAAAACTGAAAACATACCTCTTTCACAGATCCTATCCTGACACCCCTTCTTCCTCTTATCTCGCTCTCCTCTCCAACACCAAACACCACCCCCCGTAGCTGCTACGCGGCCTCTCCGTCTGACTTTTGGATCTTGACCTGAACCGAACCCTTTTGCCTATCAATTTTGTTTTGACTGAGCGCCTGTGAATAAGCTGGTCCCCGCGGAGCGGCTTTCGTTGGGCGCTGTAGAAATCTCGGGATTACGATTGCGATAACTTCGCCACCGCTGCCCGTTTTAATGGGCGCCACTCCATTTAAGGTCCCCGTGTACAGAACGCGCAGGACAGTTCCTTAGGATTCCTTTAACCCTAAAAGCAACTGTTGTGGATAATCGTAGTCTAGAGATTTCTACAGCGGAAGCAGTTTATTCGCCGATACTCTGTCAAAAGAAAAAGACAATCTCTACAGTAGGCATATAAGTTAAGGTTACTTCCCCGGTCGAGAGTAAAGGGTCAGGCAGGTTGACAGTCAAAAGGTTACAGTGGATGTTGCTCCAGCATGCCCATAAGCATTTGATGGAACCCACGTGGATTTCTGTAACAGGATTGTTTCAACACATGAATTGATTTCAAACTATATTTCTTCTCTTAAACTGCAAAATAATTTATCAATTAATCAGAAGCCACGAAATTTGGGAGTTTATTATTCTGTTGCTATTGCCATTATCTACACTGTCTTGTTGTAACAAGGAAAGGTAGAGTTGTGGCGTCATGAGTGGGACTAAAGTTTTTGACGAAAAGTAATCGTGAACTTTTACACAATTTTACAAATTCCTATAACTTACCTACAACACACTCCAATATTCCCAACCATTATGCTCTTTCACGAACAAACGGGAAATCCTTAGCCATTGAAATCATTATCACACGTTTAAAGGATATTCCGTATAAATTGCGAACCCCTCGTCATTCAAATCAACACCTATTTGATTTAATTAATCATTATTTAGGTTATTATGTTTTAATATTATTTTCGTTATGCGACAGCACATTTATCAAAGCTCATCCGGTATCGTTACGCATCATCACACAAGTCTAGCCCTCTAATCTCGGTGCGTGACGTTACATACGGACTGCTTTCATTTGCAGCTGGTTGCCAAAGGGCTGGCTCATTTCAGTTTCAACTCAAGTGCGTCAAATGCGAGATTGTCTCCAAGAAATTGGATGACAATCTTGACAATCTGTTGGTTCAGATAAAAGCCAACGGAAGAGACGACGCTGCTGGGCGTATATGTGGTTTATTTCAGAGATTTAAATCTCGGGCTAGTACGGTCCGTGCACGGGGACCTTAAATGGCGTGGCGCCCATTCAAACGGCAGCGGTGGTGAAATCTCACCCGATGAATTCATTGCAAAATGAGCAGGGTCGAGGCCATACGGTCGCTATATAAAACCTATACATTTACATTTTTACCACTGAAGCCGTCAACAAAGTAGTGAATACAAAATTAGAAAGGCGGATGATCTGAAGTTGGTGTCAAGACGTTCCTTGCTTAAGCACATGACGCCTTAGTTCTGTTGCAAAAAAACGGACTGAGTGTAACAAAGTTACTATTACTGTTACTCTGTACCAATAATAAAATGAAAGTGAAATCAACGACAAGTGGCGCCCGGAAGTTGAAAATAGAGCAAAATTCGACTTTCATGGTCTTTGGTATAATCGGGAGGTTTAGTTCAACCAAAGGGTTTATTGACAACTGTGCAGATCATTTTCCATTGAATTACAAAGAAAGTTTTTCATCGATAATTTTCAAAATGGAAGAGGCTGAATTGCAGAAACTTGAACATATTTCTCTCGTCTCAAAAATCTGTACAGAACTGGATAATCATTATGAACTAAATGACAAAGATCTGGGTATGTCTTCTTAACCCTTTTACGCATTAGCATGGTCTGTACACGGGGACCTTAAGTGGCGTGGCGCCCATTTAAACGGGCAGCTTGGTGAAGCATCTCACTCGATTAATTCATTGAAAAATGAACAGGGTCCAGGCCATACGGTCGCTATAGAAAACGCTTACTTTTACATTTACTAAAATGTTAGTTTTGTAAGGCATCGTTCCACAACTGCTAGGCTTGAAGTTTTAATTGCTTTATTATAAAACCACGTAGGGCAGAACACAAACTGATTAACCTATATCGTTTCAGCGTCCGTAATTCATTTAATGATTGACCTTTATTGCTGTCGTTTCCGATGATAAAAAGTGTTAAATTAAAAGAATATAACCAGAAAACGTTTAATCAAATAGAAAAACATGAATAAATATACGCAGTGACGAGACTATCACTTCCAGTGGAAGTTATATTTCACTTCATTTAATTTGAAGTGGTCATTTGTTGTGAAAAATATAACATTTCAAATGATAATTTCTTTTGTGAGGTTTTTTAAAAATTGGAATACTGTTGAATAGGGATACATTTTCATTATTGATTTAGGACACTGAAGCACGACAGATGATTGCTTCAGTAATAAGAGATGCTAAAACAATAAATTATCGAATGGTTTTTTCATTTTGTCCAAATAGTAAACAATGCTGTTCAGTACAGCTCTGATATACTGCAGTCGAGAAATATAAGCTCAGGCATTATCAAAAGTTTTGACAACATAGCGTGGTATGAGCACATCTTGGAAAATGAAGGAATGAGCTAGTTTGCTGAACTTGTAGATGTATTTGCTACCTTCCAGGCACCTAGTGTAGAATATGAGGATGGCTTCATCCGTACGAATTCAGTGAAGGGAAAATGTTTGATCAACTTCAATTTGACCATCTGGACTTTTTGATAGCAACGAAGCCATTTTTTTATTCTGGTCAAACATATCAGATGTATGCTCAAAGGAAATCACATGAAGACAAACGAAAGATGCTCTGTTTGAAGTTTAACTTTTCCCTGTCCTTTTTTTACAGCGTGATTCTATAGCCTTTTAGTTTAGGCCTAATCGTCTTGCAATCTTGCACGAGCCAGAGGGCAGATCCAAAATATTACATGATAGGCCAGTGTGCGCACTGCAGAAAACTTAGAGGGAACATTGATATCTGTGCGACAGTGGATGTATTGCCACGCTTGCCATAAGCACACCTTTGCTACGTTTATGGATTCTATTACTTATGCTCTGAAGTCAGAATGACACAATTCTGATGTGACCTTAATACCCGATGCCAGTATCCTAGTGTCAAGGCTGAAGCCATGAACTTTGGTGGGTGAGGCCTGACCTTTGGGCCTGACAATACTGTAGTTTACCAAATAAAGAGGCAATGAAGTAGATTAGGTATATAATCAGATAAAACCAAGTTTAATATGCTTAGTCATTTAAGTATTTCATTTTTTTAGCATTTGAGGTCACATGAGTGTATAAATTTTGCTTCAGAAATACATTCCTTGTGAGTATTTTATATACCTTTTAGTTGGCAACATTACCCTTTCAGTGTGTAAATATTATCTTTTGTTTGTTTTCCAGCTGAATTCATAATCTTCTTGGCTGACAAAAATCCATCATTTGAGTCCTTCAAGAAGGCGCTGATCGAAAATGGAGCCGAATTTTCCGTAAGTTGTCACTGTAATTGATCTTAAAGGATTGGCTGCTCGTGGGCATCTTTTACTATGCCCTTGGTTGCTCTTCTGTATTATGATAACAGTGCTATAGAAGTCATTTAGATTAGATAATTAATTTGTTAACTAAGTAGCAACCAGCAGTTGATGCCTGGTGCATAATTAAAGTGGCGTTATAGATTAGCTTTAGCTGCAATTCAGTCGTGTTGAACAGTCGTTGCATGACACATCAAACAGTCCTTGTGTCAAAAAGCATTATCAGACAGTACATATGAAAACTTTTGAATCACTGCAGCTTTGGTGAGCATTTGTTTGACTACAGATGAACTTGTTGTTCTCTAGAGCTTTAAATTAACATCATTTAGGCAGGCAAGGAGTGACTTTGAGAGATTGCCCAATGTGTTGCAGAAATCAAAGACATGGGCATCCATGCACAGGTTTCAATAACCAGTATGTTGATAACCATCAGTCATAAGTTTCATTGTGTGCTTTAGAAATCTGTTGTTCGTTTCAGGATCATTTTGTGGCCAACATTTTGCGTCTTATTCAGACGATGAAACCCAAAGCGAGTTGTACAACAAAGAAAGACAGCAAGGCCACTGAAGAAAACAAGAAATCTGATCTTGATGTGAAACGTGCTCTTCTGCCTGCATTAGCACTAAAAAATGATCCCAAAACTCGGGTACCCATGCATGTCGTATTTTTACTTTGTATTATATTCAAATTTTATATATCCTAAACATTTAAACCTCGTGGTCATCCATCCTTTGGAAGTGCGTATCTGGCACAGGTGATAGAAGCACGTTCGAGAAACACTTTTCACATGCTTCAGCAGTAAGTGAGTAAAGTATACCATCCCCACTAGTGAGATGTAGGGGCAGTGCTCATTTCCTTTTCTTAGACCCTTGATCCGGCAATGGACGAATCCCAAGGTCCTGGACACGGGGCCAGTGCATCACAGGATTTGCCGTTTACTTCCCAGCTTATGCCAGTACTAAACTCTACTGCTTGGTGACAGAGGCACGGTGTGCACAAACAACTTGCCCAGGGTTATTACACAGAATTGAACCCACAACCGCACGATCACTGACCAAACGCGTTACCAATAATCCACCGTGCCACACATAGTAGTAAGACTTGATCACAATACATTGATTTGCCTGTCATCCTGTGATGGGCTTCTGACATCTTAGTGCATATGTAAATGGTTAACCAACTGAAATAGTTGCTGTTTTAGACGATGTTGATTGATGAACCTGAGGACAAAAAAGTGGTTGATGACATGATGTCCATTTTTGAAGAAAGAAGTCAAATAAAGGAGAGTAGTGAAAAATCCCTGTAAGTAACCATTTTTATAGTTAGCTGTCACTTTCCAGTGTTTTCTTAAAAATCTTCATTCTTAATTGAAAATCTCAAGTTCCTGGTCTCATGTTCTTCTGAAGTAATAACCATCACGTAAGAAGTTATAAATGGATTATATATAACATAAGTTATAAATATCGATTGGAAATGAGCAACTTCCCTACATAATGCCTTGTTGAAGATGCCTTGTTATATCATTGAGCTTTAATGGAATAACATTATAATGATAATGATAATAATAACAATATTAGTAATGATAATAATAATGATAATAATAATAATAATTGTAATAGTAATAGTTATAATAATAGAATGATAGCAGTAACAGAATATTAGCAAAATGATGATGATGATGATGATGGCCTGATTGTTTGGACATCCTTGATGGATTGGCTGTAAGCAGCATCTTTTTCCGCATGTGACTACAGACAGCTTTTGGATGTAACAAATTTCTTTTATGCTTTGCAGAAATTGCAAAGGTGAGGATGAGAGGAGGAGAAGGAGGAGTAGGAAGCGAAGCCATCATCGAAGCAGCTCAAGAAGTCCCCAAAGAAAACGGTAATAACTACACTTTGAATCTTTTATAAATCTCTTCTTGACAGCCGAATCGGAAACCATCTTATACCAGGGTTGTGTAGTGTTTAGGTCATCTTCTAAAATTGGCCCTTCCTGCTTTACACTGGACGATTTTACCTGTGGCTTTTGTGCATTTCGCACACTGGTTCCTTTGTTTGTGGAATTCACTACAGCCAGCTGTGTGGGACCCTTGTCTTTCTCTTATCTCATTTTGCAAACAAATGGAGACATATTTTTCCAGCCACCCATACTTTTGAGATGATTTAAACATTAGCATGATGGAAGTATCTAATTAATAATACTAACAATTATTCTACTTTTATGGCATTTTTATTATTATTACTATTACTGTAATTATTATTTCTGCATTTATTAAGCGCCACTGTCTGATGACTAAGATCAGTCAGTGGCACTGAGCAATTATGAGTCTAGGTCCCTACACAGTAAATGGCTTGGGAGAGGCTCAAACCCTACTCTCTGCATTACAAGCTGAGCATTCTAACCATTCGGCTAACGGATGCAGAGTAAAATCTCCCAAGGAATCGATGATGATAAATTCTGAGTAGTCTTTTGCTTTGATTTCTCTAAGGTATTTGATGCAGTAGTCCAGATGATTCTAATTGAGAAAGTGAAAAATTATGGCATGTGAGGACTTAATATCAAATGGTTCTCGAATTACTTAGCAGCAGGAAGCAGTGCATACTGTACAATGTCTGCAGTTCCTAAGTCCTTATGTTCAACAGCTTAGTTTTGTGATAGATTACTAATCCATTTATATTTTAAAGTTCTGTGTTAACCATTTGTATTTAAGAAATAAGACAAAGGAACATCGTCGATCTGAAAGTCGATCTCCTCGAAGAAAGGATGCAGGACGATCGAAAGATGATCATAAGAGGCGACGGACGAATGATGACAGAAGCAGTAGTAGGCATCACAGAAGACAAAGCAGCGATGACAGCGATTCAGATGTAGAGATAAGAAGACAGGATAAAAGCCACAGCAAACCAGAACTGCCTCTTGAGCCAGTTGTGGGCAAGGTAAATCTTCTGTTTGCATGAGCTCTGTTGCCCCATTTCCTGTTTACCTGGACGTGGAAATCTTCGTCCCTTGGCCTGAGGTTAAATTGTCTTTCCTTTCGCATGCACTGCTACGATGCAATGTCACGCCTTCTTAGTGATGGGGCCCTCTACATGGAATGGCCTCCCTCTTGATCTATGTATCCTTCTATCCTTGATACGCCTGTCGCCAACAGTTGAAAACTGTTCTCTTTTGCCGGAACTGGGCTGGGAGTGCCTTTGGGTATACGGCTTGAACGGGCACTATATAAATGCTTGGAATGAATGCATGAATGAATGAATGAAATTTGCTGTAAACATTTATGTAGTGTTTTAGCTTTTTGGTTTTCAGGCTGTCTTGGTTTCATTAGCTGATGCTTTGGTTTCTACTCCTGATTTAAACTTAAGACCTATTTGTTTCAACTTGATTCTCCAGCATAGCTTGACTTCTTGTTTCTCAGAATTCAACATAGCTTCACAGATGGATTATGATTTTTTTTATCATAATTTCACTTGAAAGGACAAGTGTTTGGTGCCTTGGGCATTACAGTGATGTCACTGTATAACTCAGTGGATTAGATTTGATTACATTTTACGTTTATGATGTATATTTTCTCATATTCCAATAATTTTTCCAACCGCAACTGCATTTTGTCTGTGACCAACTGCAGTTGGTCTGTGAAATAGAATTTAAAATTTTGTTATAATTACAAATGATTTCTTTTGCTTTTTATAGTTAATGATCTGATGTACAGATTCTGAAGGCCATAATAATCACGTCTTTTAGTCTTTTTTGAGTCATAGACTTTCTAGCTTCTTGCTGTTGTTGTTTGTATTTTATTTGGAATTCTGTTTTTTGTGTGATAAATCTCGTTGTTGTATTTTGCGCAGATTTACAGCGGCAAAGTTAGCAGCATTACGTCGTTTGGTTGTTTTGTTCAACTGGAGGGCATCAAAAAAAGATGGGAAGGTCTCGTTCATGTTTCACAGGTTTGTCAGGATTATGTCAGTCTTACTCAGATCTCTACCAGTTTGTCACACAATCACATCACATGAGGAACAGTAGTCAACTGGTTAAAGCGTTCAGCTTATATATGAGTCATGGATTGGATAGAGTGCTCGGCTTGTAATGCGGAGAGTATGGGTTCGAGCCTCATTCTCTGAGACGGTTACTGTGTAGGGACCTTGAATAAGTCCTTCACTTGCAGTTGCTCAACTCCATCAATTGTTGCTTAGTCATTAGGTAGTAATGCTTAACAAATGCAGAAATAACATGCAGGCTTTATATCCTTGTGCATCAAACTGTTAACAAGTGTGCGTTTGTTTGCATGTTTTTTCATGCATGCGTTTCTGCTTTCCCACCAGTGGTGACTAATTGAGTATTTATTTCCTTATTGATGAACTTGCTGTTCCCAGTAACCTATAAACTTTGCATAGGCTATTAAGCAATGCCTTTGAGAGTTACTTGGAAGATGTTTTAAAATGTTCAGTTACATTACATTAAGGCAGCTTGCACGAACTCTTTATGCAGTGACTGTCAGTGTCAGTGATGTTCAAGGCAACACACTTCACACTGTGAGGCAAGAGCTCAACACATTGGTCAGCGTGTCACGTATGATGCACTGTTGGTCACATGTATTGGTCACATGTGTAAGGGGTACATGTTGTGACCTGTTAGTGCCCTGGTCTTTGACATTCATGAGCATTTCTTGATTGTCGTTTGTAGTTGAGACGGGAGGGCAGGGTCACGAATGTTTCTGATGTGGTGCACAGAGGACAGTCCGTAAAAGTCAAAGTCCTGTCTTTCAACAGGCAGAAGATCAGTCTTTCCATGAAGGTACGTTGTGCAGTTTTTCTCTGATGTTCTCATTAGTTTTGGTCAGTGTGCTGAAGCTGGATCAGGCCAGTAAGACAAGAATCTCTGTTCTGTTCAGCTGCGGGAAAAATCATTTGCGTTGGTTGCTGAATTCTTGTGCATTTGAATGTCCATGAGACAGAAGATCAGTCCCGTAAAATGGTCCCAAAAGACCCCTTTGAGCATAAACTGTTAGTGAGTTCACTGTTCTAGCCTTGCATATGAAGGCCGCTGGCCAGTCTTCTCCCTCGCTGTCTGATCATCCCATTGACAGTGTACTCACTTATTAGCCAAGTTAGCTAGGGGTAAATAAGTAAGCGAGGAAGTAATGCATTTGTTAACATGCCATATGTCCATCGACTGAGTGAGGAACCATAGGTGAAGGGATGCAGGTGGAGTAGAAATCTTGAAATATCTCTGTGCCCTGGCAGGGATTTGAACACCTAAACTTTGGATTGACAGTCCAGCATGCTAGCTGCTAGACTCTCACCTCCTTGAAGCCCTGTGGTTTCTTTGCAGTACACTGGTTTATGCCATTCAGTTCTTTGATGTCATTCAGGTCTAAACTAAAGATGCATCTCTTTCAACTTGCTTACCCACTGTAGCCTGGCTTTTCGTTTCTCTGACCTGTAGCAGTTCGACCTGGCTTCTCCAACGGATTATGATTTTGGATTGCGATTTTGACTTGAAGTGACCGTTATGGGCATTTTGATAACAGTGCTGTAGAAGTCTTTAGATTAGATTAGATTAGATCCTATTCATATACACCAAATCTGTTGTCATTTCGTGATGCTTTGTCCACTTGAGTCGCCAGAATCACATTTGAGTTGTTACTGGTCAAAATCTGAGTGTGGTTTTGCATATGTCTTTGGGATAAAGTTTTTATCAGTCACTAAATATCATAATCTGTTTCCTTAATGCAGAATGACCTATTAACGGCTTCTTTTGAATTACAAAAACCCTAAGCTCTAACCCCATTGCTCAGTGCAGCTTGAATTTGATGTCTGACTTGATTGCTTACAACAGGATGTGGATCAGGAAACAGGAAATGATCTGAATCCCATGAGAACCCATCATGATGGTGGAGGTGCGGATGGTGCTTACGAGCAGGAGGAGGCTGTTGCTCGAAATCCGGATCGTCCCACTACGGTTCCGCTGTTCAGCGTGCGAGAAATCGACAGCAAGAACGAGAGGAAGGCCAGCAAGAGAATCTCGTCTCCAGAAAAGTGGGAGCTGAAGCAGATGATGGCTGGCAGTGCGATAAGCGTAACGGAAATGCCGGACTTCGATGAAGAAACTGGAATCTTACAGAAAGAGGATGAAGGTTCTGGTAAGAAACTGGGCATTACTTACTGGTGAACTTGCAGTTGGTCATATGAAGTTTGTTGTCTGTTGAAGATGTGAGCATTAAGTTCTTGGTTGCTTATGTAATTTACATGCCTCTGCCCACTTGATCTAGAGAGAATCTTTGGAGGTAATACATAAATATTCATATGGATTTAAGAGGCTGGGAATAGCTTAAAGTGCATGTTTACTGTATATTATGTCTTGGTATGAGGAAGTCCCTGGTGTTTGCATGAGGTGATAGTCATCTTATCTGATTTGAATAAATTGAAGTCTCAGTGTGTTTTCAAGCTCTCTGCTTACACAGTAGTTTGTGTATGGTGATTCATTGTATGTCTGAATCCATGTCTGAGGCTTTTGTGAGTTTGCTTTGAAATTTGAGATGTTTTTGCATGAATTAATTAATTATTTTGGCTGCAGTGAAATAACCATTTGAGACAGGCTAATGATCAGTGCTTCAGAGTTCCTCTGAACAAAGTCGGCATTCTTTCTGAACTTTAACCTCATGTACTCTCAACCCTGCATTTCTGTTGTGCCATCTGCACATGTAGTGACTAGCATTAAGCAGTCTATTGAAAAACCTAATGCAGATAGGAATGTCTTAAGCTGATGTGTAGACATTCAAGAATTAGTCCCACCATCATGACAGCTTTGCCTCTTTGGATGCAGAACAGGGTACCATCCTTGGCAGCAGTAGGGCTGCTTACCCTTGACCTGGTCAGTGGCCACCCTTAGCTGGCCACCCTTAGCTCTCTGAAGGTTGAGGAGTAATTCATTCTGTGACCGCAAGCCTGACTGCTTTTTGCAAGATGAAAATGTTTTCTATTTGCTAATTATGATGATTATTATGATTATTATTATTTATTGATTATCATGATTATTATTACTAATTATGATACGTTACCGTATACAGATGAAGATGTGGAGATTGAATTGGTCGAAGAAGAGCCTCCATTTCTCAAGGGTCATGGACGAATCGGATTTGATCTCAGCCCTGTTAAGATTGTTAAGGTATGTACACATTTTCACTGTTCTCGTTATGTGTGTTTTGTGCCCAGCTTGGATTGGGTGTAGATTAGGGAAGCCTTTTGACGAAGAGAGATACAAAGGATTACATGTACTGGTCCATTGAATCATGTTTATTTGCGTTTAGAATCCGGATGGGTCTCTGGCCCAGGCTGCAATGACCCAGAATGCCCTGCAGAAGCAGAGGCGAGACATGAAGCAGCAACAGCGCGAGGAAGAGATGAGCGGGGTACCAGTTGGACTTCAGAAGAACTGGATCGACCCGCTACCAGAAGGTCAGTCTGTTCAGTTGAATACATGGAAAATACAGTCTGGTGGAAGGCTTCACAGATGTAGTCTTTGGACAGTTTATTCTTGAATTATTGTTCTCAGAGGTCGTGACCGGTTGTCCATTTTTAGGCTGACTTGTGGCATTTGAACAGTGAGTTATTTTGTGGTAAACCTGGCAGCCTAATTAAAAGATGTAGCCACTGTGCAGCTATTTAAGAAATGCACAAAGCATCATCTGATTAGTATGCAGTTGTGATGCAAACAGATATGAGACCATTGTACCAATGTTTTTGTTTTGATTCCGTTTTGTCTGTTTCTTATTCTCTTGCGCTTACAAAATGATGTGTTGTACTGCGTAATTAATTTTACAATGTTACTTGTTGGCCATACTGAGATAATGTGTTCATAGCAGTGCACTTGCATGGTTAAAAAAACTGATGAAACATGTGAAATGTTAAATATGCCATCTTGAAGTCTGTTTAAGAAATTAGGTGATCATGTTAGTGGGACTTATTGTCCTTTTGGCCTCACCTTTGAGTACCTGTTAATATTTTTTTCTCTTTGAATGACTGTAATATCAACTGTTTCTCTTTTGTGATGTTCAGTAAACGTCTCATATACATAAATGTGAGTCAAAGGATTAGGCAAGTTTGGTTGTTTTTCTGATGCAGATAATGGCTGATGGTTTGTCTTTGTTGATGTTGGTAGATGAGAATCCATTGTTAGCTGCCAGTTCTCGTGGTGTGCCGATGATCGAAATGCCTGAGTGGAAGAAGAACATAATGGGAGGATCAAAGGCGTCGTTTGGAAAGAAAGAGAAGAAGTCGATTCTTGAACAACGCCAGAGTCTGCCGATCTATAAACTCAAAGATGTCTTAATAAAGGTTGGACGTTTATTCTTGGACTTGCAGTTTTTAATTGTTGCCATTTGAACAGCTAAATACTTTGACTGTATTTTACTTACCTGGAAAACTGTCGTTATCAGTTTTGGATTAGGATGACTTCTGCTCTGCTTTCCAGCAGTTTACAATTGCCATGTTTTTTGTTCCATTTGAAGAAACGCTGGCTGTACGTTCTTTTAAATTAAGAATGCCTGAAAAGTAACTGAATAGCAAAATAGCACAACCCAAAAATAAAGTTATTAGTATTTGTTTTCTTGTGGTTTTGTAGGCTGTTAACGATAACCAGACACTGATAGTTATTGGAGAGACTGGTTCTGGAAAGACTACCCAGATCACTCAGTACCTTGCAGAGGCAGGGTACACTGTTAAAGGCAAGATTGGCTGCACCCAGCCAAGGCGTGTCGCAGCCATGTCGGTTGCTAAGCGTGTCTCTGAAGAATTTGGCTGTCGTCTTGGCCAGGAGGTATGTCTGTTAAACATTTTGCATGCAGTATCCGTTTGACATTGAAAACACAGGTTCACATAATCACCAAAGTTAACCCTTTTCCTACGACAGTAGAAGTATGGCATAAATCACGAACGCTGCACCACATAAGGTCTGTTGTTTATTTTAAAGTTTTAAAATGCTGGCTATTGCAAGCTGTACATCAGCGTTTGCACACAATAATATGATGAGAAGTGTGTTCATTTGCCTTCAGCACAAGAAACCCTGCACCACTCAAGCCACAAGTAGCCATACAATGAAATTCTTGTTTAATAATCATAAGAAGGAAGGAAATGTGGACTATTTTCTTCTGATAACACTTGAAAATTTCATATGCATGCCAGCTGGTTTTGCCTATCACTGTGGGACTTTCCCATCACAAATGCTGAATGGGATTTCCCATCGTAAATGCTGATTCACGGATGCTATACATATGTATTTATTTGAATTTACAGAGTGATTTTGATGTTCATGTCATCTAGGTTGGCTACACAATACGTTTTGAAGACCTGACGAGTCCAGAGACCGTCATAAAGTACATGACAGATGGTATGCTGCTGCGAGAGTGTCTCATTGACCCCAACCTCACTCAGTATGCGGTCATAATGTTGGACGAAGCCCACGAACGCACGATACATACAGACGTCCTCTTTGGTCTTCTCAAAGAGGTGAGTGCAAATATATGTACGTATGTGTCCAGATATAAGTTTCTGTACGTATATATATATACATATATATATATATATATGAAATATATGTACGTATGCATATATATATATGAAATATATGTACGTATGCACATATATATATATGAAATATGTATATATATATATATGAAATATATATATATATATAATGTGTGTGTGTGTACTTATGCATTCAAACACTTATATAGCACATTTTAAGAACCTCACAGAGGCGCTGTGGCATGACTGTCTAGCTGTTCCAAAGAGAATATTTCTTGGGCCTTTAGAGGAGGAAGAGTTTGAATTTCCAGAAGAAGACTGGGGATGGCGAATTGGTGAGCATAACTATTTGCAACCATCGCTTCATTTGGTACAACATCATTATCCAACTCTAGCCTATTACACAGACCAGGGAGTTTGAATGCATGTTGGCCACTCATGATTTTGCTAGTCGACTTTCACGTGTGCATGAAGTTAACCTTTTGTGAGGGGTGGCATACTTAGGGAAAATGGAAATCCCTAACATTTCTTTGCTTAAAAATTGGACAGGTTGTGTGAAACTATAAAAACACCAATGAAATTATTTACATTACATTTATTTTAAATTTTATGGAGATGTTGTGATATTTTCACCGAAAGTATCGGGTTTTCAGACATTAGGAATTATCTATCTGCCATTTGTCTTTGTTTGGTGTCAAGGGAATAGACCATTTGTGTTTGTGAGAAATCTTGTGTAATTTAGTTGTTTATTGAATAAACTTGTTTCATATTTATGTACCGAATATATTTTCTAGGCAATCAAGAAACGCAAAGATTTGAAGTTGATTGTAACTTCGGCCACATTGGATGCTGTCAAGTTCTCTCAGTACTTCTGTGAAGCACCAATCTTTACCATTCCGGGTCGTACTTTTCCAGTTGAGGTTCTTTACACCAAGGAAGCAGAAAGTGACTACTTGGATGCCTCCCTGATCACAGTCATGCAGATTCATCTGACAGAACCCCCAGGTATAATTTACAGTAAACCAGGAACTATTTGCCACTCAGACAGGTAGTTAGGTATTCTACAACGATGAATCGTAGGTGATTTTATGCGTAGTATGTTTTGAAATATCTGCTTTAATTGTTAGAAACTTATGATTTTCCTAAGGAAAAGTTAAACAAAATCCTTGTCTAATATTTCTTACTTTCAGAGTCAATCCAGAATTGCATATTATTATTATTTTTTACCCATGGTACGTTTGATCCCTCAGGACTACAAAAATTAGCGTTATTCTGGAAAGGCTAATCTTCACTGATGACTGTTTTGGTGGAAAAGGTGCTGCAAATATTATCATAATTATTATAAGTAATTATTATTATTATTATTACTATTGCATTTATTACGCATGCGCAAAACAGTTGCGAGTGAAGGACTTACTCAAGGTCCCTGTCTAGGCTCGAACCCATACTTTCTGCGTTATAAGCCGAGCGCTCTACCCAGTCGGCTACCGTGGCCGTGTAGGTAGCTGCCATAAAAGTCTTTGACCCACAAAGCGAATTCTCAAGCCATTTGGCTACTTCATCACACGTGTCCAAACTTTTTAGAATAATTGGAGCTAAGAACATTTTATTCATGAAATTGCCAGTTCACGTCCTTATTGTTATTCCAGGTGATGTTCTGCTGTTTCTGACTGGTCAAGAGGAGATTGACTCAGCATGTGAGATACTCTATGAAAGGATGAAGGCCATGGGGTCAGAGGTTCCAGACCTGATCATTCTGCCTGTTTATTCAGCCTTGCCAAGTGAAATGCAGACAAGGATCTTTGAACCGGCTCCGCCTGGGTCTAGAAAGGTAGAGCTTTGGTTAACTTGTAATGATAAAGTTTTCTTGTGTTTAGTATTCTTGGGCGTACACAAGACCATTGTGGTTCGATGGTTAGAGGCTGCATGCTTCCTCTATCTGAGTGTATCCGCTTCAAGCTGGCGCTCTTCATGCGCTTAGCACATGCAAGTCATCTGCCACCCTATGTATCGTCCTTGATTACACTATGTACATTGCTCTGTTAAAGCCAGTCCTCTCTTTGATCAGCATCTTGGAAAATATTTTGTTTCCTTTGCCAGCATTCATTTTGAGTTGCTGGTTCCTCCATCTGAAACTCTCTTCCTCCTCATATTCACAGCTCTCTTACAGAGACTGTCTTTTGTTAAACTCAAAACTTATCTCTTCCAGCCTGTTTATGGTTCTTAATGTTTCCTGTTGCCCGACTTAGTGTGCACTTCTGAACTTTGTAAGGGGGGCATTGTCAAAGTATAGTTGTAATGTGTATATTATTGAATAGATTGGGCTGCTGACTTGAAACTGGGGAGAAGGAGGGCGAGGTATTTTAGCCATACAAGAAACACGCATTAGAAACAGGCTTTTAGCAAGAGGAAAGGTTCTGGTTGAGACTTCTTTACTTTAGGCAAGGGCATTTGACCACTCTGTTGTGAGTGGAAAGAAGTTTGCCAGCAAGGAGAGGAAGAATAATAAGGATAGCCAGTATAATGGAGAAGTTTTGTGGTTGAGATTTTAGAAGACACATAGGTTTGGGATTGAGTTCAGTGTTTATGTGTGAACTTCACGAGTAAGTCAGCAATGTAATCAAGAGTAGTTGGTAATGAGGATAGGTAATTGATTGTGAATAGGTTGTTGAAGAGAAGCAATTAAGACAAAAGCGATATTAGAGATTTTTCTTTAAGTTTCTGTTTGCCAGACAAGACATGCCATCATGACATTTGCATATTCTCTTCATGGTCTTCTTCAGTGATCTAAAAGTAAAACTTGAAAAATTTATCCTAGACATAATGCACATCAAGAGTTAAAAAACGAGAGCTCACAAATCTGTATGTTAAATTGGAATAAACCAAGATTTTTACTTACAGATAATATTTCTTATAATTTTTAACATGCAGCAGTGGTGTATAAATGGCAGTAATAAATGAGGATTTTTTAATGACTATTCATTGTTACTTTTTTTCTCAAAGAATTGTTTTTATGTTAATAGGTCATCATTGCAACAAATATCGCAGAGACGTCGCTGACAATAGATGGCATTTACTATGTTGTGGATCCAGGATTTGTCAAGCAGAAAGTTTACAATTCGAAGACAGGAGTCGACCAACTCATTGTTACACCAATATCGCAGGTGAGTAACGAGTTCAAAAGCCAATTGCTAGGCTTTGCTGCTGATTGACAGTTTGTGGGTGTATTTTGTGGAGTCACATTTGTTATCTGACTGCTTTAGACATATATTTATAAATGTGGCCTCATTGGTCTTGACTCTTTCTGTCCACCAGATTTTGATTTCAGAATGTGGTTTTGCTTAGAATTGACCATCAATTAATGATCTGTGCATTATGATAATAGTGCTATAGGAGTTTCCAGATTAGCCTAGCTGGATGCGATAGTCGGACGACCATAATATCCACGTGAAGAATCCAAGATGCCCTTGAGGGCAAGCAGTAGAAACTCTTTACATCCAGTTTAATGAAGCGGCCATCAACTGATCCCTCGGACATTATGATAACGCTCTATAGAAGTCATTAGATTAGATTAGATGTGCAACTTGCTACTGTAGAGTTTAGAATCTCATTTGTCTTTGGCATTATTTATGTCATCTTTTAGCTGGAATTTATTTTTAAACTGTGCAGTTGACATTTATTTCATAGGCGCAGGCGAAACAGAGAGCTGGTCGTGCAGGTCGTACGGGGCCTGGGAAGTGTTACCGTCTGTACACAGAGAGAGCGTATCGTGACGAGATGATGCCGACGAATGTGCCTGAGATACAGCGCACAAACCTTGCGAGTACGGTGCTGTCGTTGAAAGCGCTTGGCATCAACGACCTGTTGGCATTTGACTTCATGGATGCTCCTCCGAGCCAGACGCTCATCTCCGCCATGGAACAGCTGCATGCTCTGAGTGCCCTGGATGACGAGGGTCTTCTCACTCGTCTCGGAAGAAGAGTAAGTGGGCTTCGGCAGATTAGGCCACGTAGCTTCAGTCTTTTGTTTTGTTCTTGTTCTTCAAATGATGCATTCTTAAGGAGAGACAGCCTTTTGCCCTGTGTGGGAGGAAAATTATTTAGATCATCTTGGATGTCTTTTTGATCAAATTCTGTAATTGTAATTTGAGATTTATAAAGTGCCTCTTAGATGATCAACTGAACAGAGCTGCTTCCGACCCGAAAAAGTAAAATCACTGTTAAACAGTACAGTCTTCAGGCGCCTGCAGAACACCGAGCTCTAGGGGAAGAGAAAGGAGCTCAAGTTTTGATGTCCCTTTGGGAGGAAAATTATTTAGATCATCTTGGATGTCCTTTTAATGTCCTTTTAATCAAGTTCTGGTGTCCTTTTGATCAAGGATCAAGATGGAGACCATTTCTAGCATTTCATATTTGTTGGCAGTTGACCTTTCCGGAGTTCAGGTAAGTTTTTATTATACAGGAGTCATTCATTAGTTCCACAAAAGCAGCTGCCAGTTTTTCTGGCTTTGTTGTAGTTTGATTTGTTACCTGCTTGAAAATTTGTATGTAAAACTGTTGATAAGATCTTACTGAAACTGTTGTTGTAGATGGCAGAATTTCCCCTTGAACCGCAGCCTTCAAAAATGTTGATTATGTCCGTTCATTTGGCGTGCAGTGAAGAAGTCCTGACCATTGTCTCGATGCTTTCTGTTCAGAATGTCTTTTACAGACCAAAGGTTTGTTCTTTGTGTGTAGTTTCATTTAGACGTTTTCTGTTTTAAACCATGCAAGAGTTGTAAGGCATTGAAGACTCATTCTGTATGGTGGTAATTTGCAAAAAATCATGAGTTGGGTCAACAAACATGATTGTTTTAAAATTAGGATAAAGTATTCTCTGACGTTTTACATGCATTTTTTAAATTGGCTTTGACAGACATGATCCTATGGTTAACAGATTTTATAAGTGAACGTTTAAATGCAATGGTGGAAAACAGGGCAGAACAACATCAGAAACAGCTCCAGAAACATTTGCAGTCTACTTCAAGTTGCATGTTTGTAGATCTCTCAAATACTACTTTCTCAGCACCTTTGATAGGTTTTCAGATACATGCTTACTTACGTACACACTTCGATATCAGCTGTGCTGCCAGTGTGCTGGACTGTCTTACCAGCTTATTGCTTAGATTAGCTTATGTGCAACATACTCTTTATCAAATGCCAACTGCTGACAGCTTTTGCTAAAAGATCGCTCTGCTTGAGCAAGCATAATGTAAAAGCTGTTTAAAATAGCAGTTATGGTTCTTTGGCCAGGCTTTGGGTGTATGCCTTCATGGTAGCTTGGATGCTACCTTTTGGGTGGGTACCTGGGCCGCTGGCCAACAGGCCTCTGACCAAATGGCAGTTAAAGTTTTCCTCCAAAAATTCATGCTAGTTTAAAATTGCATTCAAAATTTAATAGAATTAATGAAAGGTAAGATATTTTGGATAAATATTGTTGCAATTTCAGCAGGAAGTATAATAAGGCACTTACATGCTTTCAGATGTATGTGCTTGTGAGTGGATTTAGTTATGACTGTCTCTTCTGCGTATGTTATGCTAGGATAAGCAAGGGGTGGCTGACCAGAAGAAGGCCAAGTTTCATCAGCCGGAAGGAGACCATCTGACGCTCTTGGCCGTCTATAATTCATGGAAAAACAACAAGTTTTCCCCCGCTTGGTGTTATGAGAATTTTGTACAGGCACGGACTCTGAAGCGCGCTCAGGATGTGCGCAAACAGATGCTTGGAATCATGGACAGGTCAGTGAAAACCAAGGGGCAGTTTTCAAGTTAAATGCACCTCTGCCAGTTGTGATTTTTGGGTTATTGGTGTCTAATGTGTTTGCGGTTTAGTAGGCATATAACTGCACCTAATTAAATGTTCTACCTTAGACTACGATAATACCTGATGTATTTTAATGTGGGGCCTAATCCTATCAGACCATTAAAATCTAACCCCATGAAATCTTTTGGTCATTGCAGCAATAATTATAGATAAGTCGACCCATTGTTTATGGCTGGTCATCAATGTAATGTTTATCCATTTCTCCTGCAAGTCCAAGAACAAATGCCTGTGATTAGCTTTAATAGAGGCCTTAAAATGATGTCTAGATATGCACACAATTTACCTGTAATGTTGCGGGTTGGAAAACAGGAACTTTAGTGAAGGCTATTCACCCCAGCATGAAAATATGTTGAAAGCAGAAGAGCTGGTTTTCTAGGATATGTAGTTTTTATTTTGTAGTTACCATGCTGATGCTTTTCGTTTGAATATGTCAAAGTGAAGTAATGTCTAAGTGAAGTAAAGCTCCCATGTCCCATGAGGAATGTAGAGGAGGCACTCATTTCCTTTTCTCAGCCCCTTGAGCTGTCAATGGACGAATCCCAAAGTCCTGAACACAGGGCCATTACATAGCAGGACTTGCTGTTTACTTCCCAACTTACGTCAGTACCAAGTTATACTGCTTGGTGACAGAGGCACGTATGCACAAACAACTTACCCAGGGTTGTTGCATGGAGTTGAACCCGCAACCAAATGATCATTGACCAGATGAGTTACCGATAGACCACTAAATGTGTTGAACTGCATGTGTTTCTGTCACTTGATTGACTGGTTCTAGGCATAAGCTGGATGTTGTCTCATGTGGCAAGAACACAGCGCGTGTACAGAAGGCGATTCTCAGTGGCTTCTTCAGCAACGCAGCCAAGAAGGATCCACAAGAGGGATACAGAACCCTCGTAGACTCACAAATCGTCTACATCCATCCATCCAGTTCACTCTTCAACAGACAGCCCGACTGGTTGGTTTCCTTGCACACAAGATTATTTGTATACTTATTTGGCATTCGACACGGTACCAGTGTATCAGTGGTAGAACTTATTATCCAACATCTTTTTAGTACATGAAGAAATAAACTGATTACAGTGGTTTTCTATTAAGACTAGTTTTGTTCATTTCTTTTGCAATCATGCTGTCTTCAAACTGAATTTTAAATTTATGTCTCACCTCACATTGGGCTGTCGTCTTGCTAACTTTACTTTACTTTACTTTGGGATACCTTACTTACTTCAGAACAGCCTAAGCTGTTCTGAAGTAAGTAAAGTAACCCATATCCCACAAGTGAGACGTAGGGGATGCACTCATTTCCTTTTCTTTAGGTCCTTGAGCTGTATGGTGACTTCTTTATGTCAGGCCGATTTTTTAGTTATTATAATACTCCATATTAGAACTTTGGGTATTGCTTCTGACATTTGGCACTTAAATTTTTAATATTTATAATTTTATTTTATTAAAAGCATGTAGGGTTAGTAAATCTGAGGCGCGGATGCATGTTCGCTAGGGGGCCGAGATGGAGTCATGCAAAAGTCAGAGTAAAATAGAGCGAGTCTTGACAAATGATTTAAGTGATGAAAGCAAGTTTGCAAGTCAGGCCCTTTACTGTAGACAATTTCAGATACAAGGAGCACAGCAGCTGAAAACACACGATCCTACATTTGTTCTGAGCCTCGGTTCGTAGACCTTAAAAGGCTTATTTGTTAGACAACGGCAGCAGTTCAACAACGGGCTGCAGTAATTTCACCCTGAACACTGGACTGTACTACTTTGACTGCAAATGTTGCTGTCTGTTTTAGGGTTGTTTACCATGAGCTGGTCCTGACAACCAAGGAATACATGAGGGAAGTAACAGCCATTGATCCAAAGTGGCTCGTCGAATTTGCCTCCAAGTTCTACAAGTTTTCCGATCCAACAAAACTAAGCAAATCCAAGAAGCAGCAGAAGATTGAGCCTCTGTACAACAAATACGAAGATCCAAACTCGTGGAGAATATCCCGCGCTTTCCGAAAATTTCATGTCAAGGTCACTTTTTAAGCATCGAGTTGATTTGCTGCCAGAGGTGACGGGAGAAGCAACAGACTGTTCGGGAATCACTGGACATCAATATATAGAACTCTTGTGCTTAGTGGTCTTTTTTGAATCATTCTTTTATGGAGTGGTCTAAATGACTGAATGAGAGGTGATTAAAAGAAGTGTGAATTTTACTCTGGTAGTTTAACAGAGGTATTGAATCAGAGTTGCTCTGAAGCATTAACACTAGTTCTAATCAGCAGTGTAAATGTAAATGTACACGGTTTTATATAGAGACCAAATGGCCTCGACCCTGCTCATTATTCGATTAATTTATTTGGTGAGATCCTTCACCACCACTGCCCGTTTGAATAGGCGCAATGCCATTTAAGGTCCCCAATCATGGACTGTGCAAGCCCAGTATTCAATCTTTGGTTGAGGATCTCGCCCAGTTAATTGAAAAACTAGCGTGGTTGAGGCCGTACAGTCACTGGTAAATAAATATGTACATTTACATTTGATCTAACCTAATCTGATCTTAAAACTTCTATAAAGGTTTGTACAGTTATAGCCAATGCGGTCCACACCATGTCGTGCTTTCTTCCTGCCCACACACAGGTTGTTCAAACATCATTGATAAAAAAGCCCAAATAACATAACATCCAGCAAACACTACATTACAACTGCGAGTCCAGTGAATGCAATATTGACGCAATATGCGGATATTTGTGGTTCTGGCTCTGGCGAGAGAATTTTGAACCATAGTGATGCCAATGAGAAGTGAGTTACAGTAGTCAAGCCAAGTCTGCCAAACTAATGCATTAGCTAGTGTGATCACCACAGTAGGTAAGTTTGAGGTAATACAGATCTGATTCGGTGAATATCCCGTATGTGAAATGGAGCTACCGGTAACCTGCTCATGGCCCGAATAAGGGACAGTCGAACACAACCCCAAACTGCGTGCTTACTCAGTACGGCTAACAGTTAAGCTACCCAACTGAACAGACGTAAGGCAATCAAATTTTTAGAGGTGTTGGCTTGTGCCTACGAGGAGAAATTCAGCTTTAGAAGGAGTTTATTACTAGCCATTCAACACTGAACATCACGAAAAAACAGTACTAAGAATTGTCTAACTGGCCTGATTAGCGCATTGGTAAAAGCATCCATGAAGAGGCTTCGATGCCTGAGGGTACTGGCTCGCATACCGATAGTGGCTTATTTCAGAGATATTAATCGCGGGCTAGCGCAGTCCGTACACGGGGGCCTTAAATGGCGTGGCGCCCATTCAAACGGGCAGCGGTGGTGAAGGATCTCGCTCGATAAATTCATCGAAAAATGAGCAGGGTCGAGGCCGTAAGGTCGCTATAGCAAAACATTTACTTTGCTAGTGAATGTGTTTTAACCGTGGATGAAGCGTTTGCATTATTGTTCTGTATTGAGACATATCAAACTGCTGAATTGGCGGTATAATTAGCAGTACCACTCTTTGTTAAGGTAGCCACTATCTCTGTTGATTCCTACAAGAATAGTTCGCATCATTAATAATTAATTTGTTGTGATCTGTGTTAGAATAAATTCAGTGAACTCATGTCTCTCAGATCTTCTGCCACCAGGGACCGCGATCCATTATTACCCATTATCATTATTATTAAGGTCTCTTTTCTGGACACGACCGATAGTAAAAGAGAAGTTAATGAACGTCGCCGACGAATGAGTACGGCTGCTGCTGCTGTTCGTGATGCCTACGACATCGATGGCGATGATGATGATGATGATGATAGTGGTGGTGATGATGCTGAAGATATTGATGATGATGATGCGCAGTTTTTTTATCAGTAGCAGAGTCTATTTCTCGCTAAAATTGAACTTTAATCATCCAGCTTTTGATTAATAACAACGACTGCGCAAGAAACATGAATAAGACGCACAGCAAAACAGAAGAACTGACAGACAGAAAGACAGACAGACAAACATACCTATATACATACACACAGCAGACATACATACAGCAGACAGACAGAAATACGTACATACAGCAGACAGACATACATACGTACATGCAGGAGATAGACAGACATACATGCAAGCAGGAGATAGACAGACAGACAGACAGACAGACGTCGGGCGATGGCAGCTGATCACTCCCTGTGTTGGCCGGAGAGTGAGTTTGCCATGACCAGAGGCGTCGTCTGAATTATTTCCTCTGTCAGGTACGCGCGGAAGCCAGCGATGGATAATTGCTGGCGGCAAGGAAGCAGAGAGGCATAAGGCACGGCGGATCGGAATCAGAAAAAGCCAGCGACGGACGGATTGACTGAGCGCGGGAGGGACAAAGAGAGATAGAAGACTACAGAGAAAGGCAGAACGAAGTCCAATATGATCTTTGATGCACCTGTAGTAGTTGTTCTACCTGTAGGCGTAAATGGTGTAACGGCGGAAACGTGATCGCGCTAGTTAATGCGTTTTGTCGTCGCTCTGCGTGACATCCTGGACAGTCGTCTTAGTTCGGGCGGAAATGGTCCGAGAGAATCAGCACCGAACTGATGTAGATGACGACGAAGATGCTGGAACCATCTGCAACATGGTTTGGCCAACGATAACGGATGGACGGACGGAAGGAAGGAAGAAGCACGCACACACGAAAGAAGGGAATAGTCACTCAGAGACAAAGGAACTGTATGCAGGGAAAGATAAACGCTATGAAAATAAAGACCATACTCTACACACATACAAACATACACACATACATACACACATACATGCATACATACATACATACGTACGTACGTACAAACATACATACATGCATGCATACGTACATACAAGCATGCATACACATATACATAGGTACATGCATATATACATACGTACATACATGCATGCATGCATTCATACACACAGGCCTACACAAATACATACATACACATGCATGCATACATACATCAGCCTACATACATACATAGATGCATACATGCGTTCATACATAGATACATACGCACATAGACATATATATATATACATACATACACATGCATGCATACATACATCAGCCTACATACATACATGCATACATACGCACATACACATATATACATACATACATGCTATGATCTTGGTGTAATTAACATCAAGACCATTGCGCTATCCTGCTTTTAATGTAAATTTTCGCTCGCAACTTGTGTTTTGTTAGGGCCCAACCTCCGCCCATCTCCTCCCACCGCTTTATGCTTCAATGCTTTGGGCTCCCGTTCCGCCTAGCGACCTCCCCACTTCTTTAGTATGACTCTAACACATTTCCAAATATAACACAGGCCTGGAACCCTGTAGTTTCGCTGAATTTGCTGAAAATTCTTGACTTTCTTAGGCTCCGCGTGGTTGGGGTCACCATTAGGTTGTTCTTGTACGCTCTCTTCCTTGTCATATACATCCCAACTGTACCTGTTGCTCATTCAATATATCAAATGCATAGGCCTACGAACTTCTACCAGCCACCCAGCACGTTATGTCACCGGAGGGGGGATCACCCCTCCTATTACGAAGTTTTTTCACGCATAGACCTACACGTTTTGTCACATTCAGCCAGCTACATGTAAATTACTGGCTGTAAATGTAAATGTACATGTTTATCTATATAGCGACCATATGGCCTCAACCCTGCTTATTTTTCATTGAATTAATCGGGTGAGATCCTTCACCACCGCTTCCCGTTTGAGTGGGTGCCACGCCATTTAAGGTCTCTTTGTACGGACCGTGATAGCCGGAGATTTAAATCTCTGAAATAAGCCACGACCGGGACGCGAACCGGCATCCTGTCTTTCAGAGACTTCTTGACAAACGCGTGTCGACCTTACTTCACATTGCTCGACGTCTCCAACTTGTGCGATGCCAAGTGTTAAATTCTTTTCATTTGCTTGATTCTGCTACTTCTGTTTGGTGAGATGTTCAACTGAATCCTAGCCCTTAGTTTCTTACCACCATTAATTTCTGTCACCATTAATTTCTGTCACCATTAATTTCCATATTTCCATCCGTAACAAATCCTATCCCTCTTAAACTATATTTGCAATCATTCCGCTGATATTTCTGAAGTTGTTTCTAATAAATTTTATTATTGGTCGCATTAAGAATAATTTGGGCTATTAAGAAACAAAATTGCGCCGACAGATAGTTTTTGGGTGTACAATTTTAGACCAAATTTTATGCGCAATGGTTGTGCTTTGAACTTAAATTTTCTTAAACTTTTGCAAAGACTTCTAATTGGCTATGCGGTTTTGTTCATGTAAGACACTATGAACCTTTTTAAAATGTCCGGCCGTATAAAGGGAATATATAAAAAATGCAAATAGGTATACAAATGTGTGTTGGGTGTTGCTGTAGGCGCCACTTGTAATACAGTCGCCCCTAATTTTCTGTGGCTGGAGTTCTCCACAACTGAACCACCTAATCAAATGTTAAGTCAATCCCAGGTCTTCCACTCAAAACTGAAAACACTCCTCTTCCGCAGATCCTATCCTGATTCCTCTTCTTCTCCTTATCTATCCTGCAGATCCAATTCCAAACACCACCCACTGTAACCGTCTGACTGTTGGATGTTTAAGGGCAAAATATGCCGTTACCTACAGGCTACTTAAGCAAATTTAAGCAACTGGCGTGTAACGCTGGCTGCGCTGTCGTAGCAGCCTGCGAGTGTATGACATTGTTGCCAATGCAAACGATAAAAACTTCTTTGCGCAGCAGGGAGGCCACTTAGTTAAGCCTTGTAAGGCATAGTGGACGCGTTCAATACTCGAACCCCTTTGCCTGAGACGTCGCTTGCTACATGTATGTCAGAATTTAGTTGAGCAATTTCTTAACGCAGAATTACTTAGCGCCATCAGTTGGCGCTATATTAGTACAATATGACAAAACAAGTAAATGATCAAGACTAAAGATACAAGTGCAAAGATAAGTTGTGATACATATATCAGCACGCATTTATACACACTCATACATATATATATATATATATATATATATATATATATATATATATATATATATATATATATATATATATATATATACATATATATATATATACATATATATACACATATATATATATTACATATAATATGGGCGTGTATATATTGCTAGCTGTATGTACAGTTATATATACGTATATGTGTGTATATATGAATATGTATCATCCTCACATAATCCAACTTTGACGAGATTATTGCTCTGCCTTTGGTAGTTGAAACTCGGCTGCTCTTAATCTGTACCAGCGATGCAGTCGTCGTCATCCACAGCAGCAGCAGTAGCTGCAGCTGCAGCAGCATCACTGGGCCCATCATCTGCAGCTAAGAAGGCCATCTCTAATTAAAACGGCGGCGGCGATGGATGGGGCTTTAGCGCCGCTGTAATCATCCGCCTGGCGCAGATTGCCAGAACTCAGGTGCTTTGCGTTAATATCTTGGCTGTAATAATAGTACAACAGGTTAGCGATAGGGTCCGGAGTAATTGCACCCAATACATTCATTATTAGCGTTGAAAGCATACCTGACTGACACATATTAGACTCTGCAGACAGAGCAAGCCTTAAGACAACGACTATATGAAGCGACTCTCTCTCTCTCTCTCTCTTTCGGACAGCCTGTCTGTCTGTCTCTTTCTGTCTGTCCTCTCTGCCTGTCTGTCTGTCTTTGCCTCTCTAGAGACTGGGCTACGGACAAAAGCAATCATTCAGACAGACGAACAAAGGCGCAACTGTGGTCGCAAACAAAAATTGGAAAAAAAAGAAAAATAGCGAATGAAGAAACAAACGAAAGAAATAAAGGAAGAAGAACGAAGAATGAACCGTTTAAAGGAAAGAATGAAGAAATAATGAAATAAAAAGATGGAAACAAGGAAACAAATGGGCAAACATAGACACAACGAAGAACGAACATAATGGGCTTAAAGCAATGTCTTCTAAAGAGGCTGATAGCTCATCCTCTTTCGCATATTCTACCATGATTACTCTTCTTCCCCTTATTTGTCCTGCAGATCCAATTCCAAACAACACCCACCGTAGCCGTCTCACTGCCTGAATCTTGGATCTTGACTTGGAACCAAACCATTCTTGCCTATCGATATTGTTTTGACTGAGCGCCTGTGAATACGATGGTTCCCGCGACTTAGCTTTCGTTGGGCGTTGTAGAAATCTCGAGTTTACGATTACGATAGAGATCAAAGCTATACATAGATTTGGGTATTGTCAACATGGATGTGGAGTTCGATGTCATAGCTGGAAGAACTAGCTAGATGATGCTGCGGGACCATCGAGAAAGAACAGCAGAAGGTACTGTTCCGTCTCGCCTTGAGACTGTACTCTGGGTAACACAAAATAGGAGGCAGCGACAACTGGCATTCACTCCAATTCGGACTAATGTCCGAACTGGAGTGAATGCTGCGCATTTGACCATCTACGAGGAGTTGCCAGTCGGTGAGGTAATGGTGGCTGAGGACGTCATCAGCTGTCGTTGTGTCTCATCCTCGATGTAACGCCGTCCAGAAATTTTTGAGTTTGGTGTCAGCCGTTAGCTCTGAATGGGAAACCTTTGGCTGGGCTCTACGTGTTTGCGAAAACCCGCCAGTGGTGCCTCTTCCAGTTATCTGAGCATTATTTGCTTAGTGGTGAAGGGTTTGTTTTTAATGACTTTGACATTATTCAGGTTAGGGCAAACATCGCTTTTGCGAGGTAATCGTAATCTCGAGAATTTCTAAAGCGCTACTTTAAAGCTATCGCAGGGCGCTGCATTAAGTAGCAAGGTAAATATGAAGTGGTAAGTAATGTAGATGCAAAGATGTATGCTTATATTTTTGAACATTTGTTTGGTGCCTTAGAAATTCCTAGGTATTAGCAATCTCCAGTCACATAGGAAATGATTTATTTATTGGTTTCAGTGAAACCACTTCCCGCTCGTCTTCTTAACCTTAAATTAGAGGAAGTTATGCCTTAGTCGCGTGGACAATTTAAAAATAATGTTTGTTTGTTGGTGCTGATACCACCATTTATATAATACGCTACTTCAAAATTATTGCTTATGTTGAGTTTCAATAGTAGCTGTAAATTAGCAATTTGAAAATTCATCTGCGCACAAGTTATACTGTACCTGCTTTACTTATTACACCTATTTACTATCGAGCTTACAGACTTCTTTACAGATTGAGTATGTAGGCTACTTATTTAATTGTTTACTTAAATATATGGGCGACTTAGGCCTACTTAAGTACTTTAATTAATTACTTAGATACTTTAATCACTTACTTAAGCACTTTAATTACTTACTTAATTACAGCCTATGTCCATTCCTATCTTTGGGTTGTCTCTCATAGCGCTGGTCACCTGCCTTTCCGAAGACCTCGATTCAGCACTATTAGCTTTTATGTGCGACATAGGTAACGCGTTTGGTCAGTGATCATGCGGTTGTGGGTTCGATTCCGTGTAACGACTCGGAGGCAAGTTGTTTGTTTACATGTGCCTCTATCACCAAACAGTATAAATAAGCAGGTACTGGCGTAAGCTGGGAAGTAAACGGCAAGTCCTGCGGTGCGCTGGTCCTTGGGATTCATCCATTGCCGGCTCAAGGGCCTAAGAAAAGGAGATGAGCGCCTCCTCTGCGTTTTTCATGGGCCATGGGATCTTTGCTTTGCTTTTACCTTATATGCCACATAATGACATAGACTGTAGTATGCACTGACTTTGAGGAGACTTTCGAAGATGATCGTCTAAGAGGTTGCCCATAGTCTTCTTTCGGTTCTCTGCCCTCTAGGCAGGTTCATACGTCCAATGTCGCCACTCTTCACGGTGCTGAGCATCTCTTTTCAGTCCGCTGTATCCATCCGTGATCATCCAGTCCAGCAACATCTGTCTAGGTCTTCCTCTTGTTTTTCGTCCCTCCATTCTTCCCTCGATAATAGTTCTTACGAGTGAGTCCCCTCTCATTATGTGGCCAATCCATTTCCTCTGTCGACTTCTAATTGTTCCCACCAAAGATCTTTCTTCTTCCACTCTTTGCAGTATCTCCTCATTGGTAATGTGCTCCGTCCAGCTGACTCTCTCCATCCTGCGCCATATCCACATCTCAAATGCTTCCAGTCTTCTGATGTCTTCCTTTCTCAGAGTCCATGTTTCTGATCCATACATAACCACGCTCCAAACCAAGGTTTTCACCAGTCGTTTCTTTAGGTCCCGATTTAGTTTCCCTCTCATTAGTTCCCTCCTTTTACAGAATGCATCTTTTGCCCATATTAAGACAATCTAATCTAAAGACTTCTATAGTGCCGTTGTAATGGTAATTGTAATTTGAGATTTATAAAGCGCCTCTTAGAGGATAAACTCAACAGAAGTGCTTCCGACCCGAAAAAGTAAAATCACTGTTGAACAGTACAGTCTTCAGGCGCCTGTGGAACACTGAGAGGGGGAGAGAAAGGAGCTCAAGTCGCAATACTCGAGGGAGACGATTCCAGCAAGTGGGACCAACGCAGGCAAAGCTTCTGGACTGGGCTGCAGCGGTACGCATGCGAAGGACAAACATGGCATCGATGGTCGTTTCAAGTCAGAAGTGCACTCAGAAGTCATAAACCGTTGGAGAAGCGTGGCCGAATTCCAAAAGGTCAGAGAAACGAGAAGCCAGGCTACGGTGGGTAAGCAAGTTGGAATAGCTGTGCCTTAAGTTTAGACCTGAATGACATCAAAGAATCGACAGAACGAACTGAACTGGGCAGTGAATCCCACAGCTTTGGACCAGCCACCGACAAGGCCCGAGAGCCCAACACTGCATATCGATTTCATATGACAGACCCTGGATTCGAACCCGACATGCAGAGGTGGACAGCCGACGCGTTATCCGCTCAGCCATCGTGCCACCTCGACCTTCGCGATAGCCGGGCGTTCATATGCGAATCGTTGAATGAATGAATATTCATGATGCCTACGTAGATGCCTACTCTGCTGGGCGTTGATCATTGAAAGCAGTTAGTCATGCTACCTTTGTACGTCCTTTGTAAACAATCGTCCTGCAACGGTCGGCGCGCTAGACAACGGGGGTGGGATGGCGTGGGGTCGATTTAATGGGCGAGAAGAGCAGGAGGGAGGGGAGCAGGGGAGCCGGGGTGGCCGGCTGCGTCCTAGCTAAGCGCTGATTGGACGCCAATGTTTGTTACCTGGGACGATTGTCAATCAATAGGTTCGTAGAGGCAGCCGTCGCAACGCATATCAACCGCTCTTCAGAACTGACCTACCTGTGCTACGCGCGAACAGGCGGCCGAGCGAAGGTGCCCCATATAAGCGTCGTCTACCTATTTACCTATACGTCGAATCAGCTTAGACTCTACGTAGACATGAAGAATACGCTACGAGCTCCGTCCGGATTGGACTGAATAAACAATAAACACGAAGTCGGGAAATACACGTCGTCATGAAGACAGTTTCATCGCTATTTGCAACGATTCTTTCGACATAAAGATCAACCTATTGCGTAGTTGGACGATTATCGTAGACGCGGAACCTTGACTAAGCCAAGGACAGACAGGTCTTACCGCAGGACGATGGGTGTCGTCGTATCGTCTGAATCCAGCCGATTTGCATTCGGAGTTTCCACCTGACCGGATTAATTAAACCAAAAAGAGATTTTCAATTTCCATAAGACTGGAACTCCTAAGAGATTTCGTTTGCTGTACTAAGGACTAGAGCTAGTTGCAGGTCGGTCATTTTGAATCACATACCTTGATTAGTGCATGCTTCTCCTGTTCCTTTGATGCCATGGCTAACCTGTCGTTCTCCCCTTCAAGCAGTGGCTAAATGGCAATCGCTAGCCAAGCATGGCGGCGATAGCGAGCGGAAGGGGGTATTTGGAGATCGATCGACCCATTAATGTACCTCTGTGGGTCTATGTAACGAAGAGTTAACTCCGCCACTGCCTTTAGTCGCGCAGTGCCAGACCCAAGCCTGGATAAAGGAAGGGGCGACGTCAACGGCCTTTGATGCCATAAGATGTCATTAAACATTGGAACTACTATGTAACGACGTTCAATCGAGATCGTATAGGGAACGATGGTAATGCTAATGAACGCTTGTACAGTACAGGAAATGCATTCGTAATATTTACCAGTAAAGCTTAATTTAAGTGTGGCCTTTTGGCATCGTCTATGACCTTTTTGTTCATCAAACGGTATCTCTTGAAAATCCCTCTGACTTGACGCAGCGCTCATGCATAAGCTAGTGCCCTGCGCTTGGTTTGCTTTTAAGTAGCGCTTTACAGTTTCGAATTTATAATTGCGAGTTATTACATATGTAAATGGCGTAATGTATATAGGTATATTTGTATGTATGTACGCGTGTGTATGTGTGTGTACATATATGTATGCGTATGCAGGTATGGATGTATGCATAGGCCTAAGTGTGCATGTGCAAATAATTTAAGATGAAATAACATGCTGTTTGCTTCTGACTTCTCACATCTTTCCTCTCTTACATGCGATACTGTAACTTCACTCCTTATCGGTCTGGTTACCGGGGGGTAAGCCTACTGAGTGCAGGCCTACTGCAATGAATCAGGCCTCTGAATAGGTCTAACATTTTCTCATCTACTGAAGTAATAGTTCGCTTTAGCGCTGGAAATTTGACCTAAAATATTAAATTATCAAATTCTGCATTGTAAATTTCTGCTTAATAGTTCAAAATATGCACAAATTCACAAAAATAAGGCTCATTAGCGAAAATTTTAAAAATTACAAAACTTTGAATAATTTTACAAAAACACGAAAATTATTTGAATGACCTAAATATCAGTGCGTAGGTTTAGCTGATTTTTCTTTCATATGTGATCGGAAAGGTAAGCTAAACTTATAAACATTTTAGAATTGCTAAAATATATGACATGTCATAAAATGAAATTCTAATTTGCTCTATAACATTATGCAGACCCAAAATGGCTTGACAGACTTTTCTGTTTGATTGTTAAAAATTATGGTAAAGTTTGACCATACATGATGAATAATTTTTTTAAAATTATGTAAAATGTTTTTTTTTTCTTTAAGAAATGAAAAGAACGGCAATTATAATGCTATTTATCGCCTTGACGGAATTTCAAGCGTTGTATAACCTAATCTATACTCACTACGCCGGTATAGGATGCGGGTATTTGTAGAGAGGGTATATTTGTAGAGATGGTATTTGTGGAGAGGGCATTTGTAGAGAGGGTATTTGCAGAGAGTGGAGCTTTTCAAAGGCAATCAATATATTGGCAGTAATTCCTTAAGGTAGTGGAGCCCAAAAGTGATGCACGGGTTTCCTTTATCACAGGCAATCCGGCTTATATTATCCTCTGCACATTCGAACCTATTGACAGATTCACTTGAAATTTGGTTTTTGTAAATATGCTTTAAATAAGGCAAATTGTGGCAGCGATTGTTGCATCGAGAACGTCCTAATAACACCAGTTAAAATGATGAAATTATTGTGGGATGTGTCTAAATGTCAACTCATGCTGTTTAATGAATTGAAAAAGATGGCGTCATTTCGTGGAGTATAGATATGCGTCTATTTATATTTTAAACGCTTATTACGCAGGTAAAGTCAGTGAATCAGAAGTTAGGACGAATGTTCGGTAGGGGACATGACGGACTGTACAAAGCCTAAAGCAAACTAATTGGTCTTAACAAGTGATTTTATGACAGGCCGGGTCTTTTGTGGTAGATAAATACAAATAAGAGACACACAACAACTGAATCACGTGATCCAGAATAATTATTGTCCCGAACAGTCACAACAGGCCAGTGTTCAGAAGAACGCAACAGCCTAGGAGGGCCAAACAGCGTTTACAGCGCATGAAAGTATGATAGTAGACTGGTATCTTTGAAGGTCAATCATGCAGTTCTAAACTTGAACTTGCGCCATTCAGCAGGAATCGGAGAAGCTGCTGAAGGCGATCTAATGCATCTGATGATGAAGAAGAACATGTTGCAACCCTAGCAACCTTCAGCTTTTTTGATTAGAGTAGGATGCATCATATGCCACCACATTCGCTTAATCAGTCGAGAACCAAGTGCACAAGCCACTGGTTTAAGCTATGTGATCAATTAGAGAACGCCTGATGTGACGAAATGTCCTCATGTGGTAGAAACTAGACATCCAAATGGAAGATACGTGTGAAGTCTTAGCGAGTGAATTACAAATAGTGACACCAAAAGCTTTGTTTTTTCTGATAACGGGATTTTAGTGCCTGCAAGAATGTAAAGATCAAGACTGCATACGCTGGTGGTTTGTAAAGAGAATTGCCTCTGACTACATGGGTTGATTGCAAAGATCATTCAAGCAGAACCAAATGTGAAGAGAAGGCAAACACAGATTGAGTTCACTCTTGGCTGAGGAAGCGGTTTCAGACAGCGACGTACAGTTGAGTGTCATCAGCATATTGCTGTACCACTGTGTTAGTATTAGTATTATATTGCATATATTACTCTCGCAAGGTCAGTAAATCTGAATCTTGGTCGCGAAGCAACTGTGAGTGAAGGACTTACTCAAGTTCCTATCCAGTAACCGTCTAAAGGGAGGCTCGAAGCCGTAGTTTCCGCTTACAAACTGAACTCTCCTACGAATTGGCTACCGCGCCCCAGATGCAAGTGTGCGATTTGACAAATAGGCAAAAGATATTGAAAAATGAGAGGCTCAAGGACAAAACTGAGCGAGGTGTGTTTATTGCAACTCGTTGAGAACGATCATTAAGATAAGTAGATGCCCAGAGAAGAGTGGAACCCAAAGCTCGACAGGATGACAAGACACCATGATCTAAAGTATCAATGCATCATTTAAATGAAGACATATAAGAAAAGGTGCTCAACCAAAGTCCACTGAATGAAATATGCTAAGTGTGTCAATGAGAAGAGCAGTGTCTGTTGAATGACGTTTACGATAATCAGACTGAAAAGGACTAACATTCAGAGATGTTATATGCCCCTTATAAAGACGTACGAGAAATAAGCGTTCAAGTAGTTTAGAGATATTATTCAGATTTGAAATACGTCTGTAAATAGCCAGACAGTCCTAATCTAGATCATGCTTTTTAGCAAAGGTGTCACAAGAGCAGTTTGAACGCAGAGAGGGGAATCGGCCTTCATAAAAAGAGAGATTAGCCGGCGAGCAAGAAAATGGAGAATACGTACAACATTGTTTAATAAAGGAAGTTCGAATTTAGTCAAGTTCTGATGACTTAGTTGGAACATTTCTAATTAGCCTTGCAACTTCTTGTAAAGTGACGGGAAGTAAGAAATATAAGTCATCGCCAGGACCTCAGGCATCGGAAAAGTTTGCCCTGATCTACGCTTTGATATTGTCGTTTTTAAATTTTAACAACAACAAAATTTGGTAAACCTAGACACATCTTATTTCGTCAGGGTTACTAGTAGTTTTCTTTCTAGTGCTTCATGCTTCATCGATCTCCTAGATATTTAGATTTCTACTAAACGAATACCTGCATCGCATATATCACGAGCGCATGAAAAGCTGGCTTCCTCCAGTTACCATTAACCGAAGTTCCCCACAGAGACCTTGATCTGTGCTTCTTGAAGATTTTGGGGCAGCTTGGATCGAAAGTAAGTCGATCGATATCACTTCACCCCTTGCAATCTCTGCGCAGGTCTTCCACTCAAAACTGAAAATATTCCTCTTCCGCAGATCCTATCCTGATTCCTCTCCTTCCCCTTATCTATCCTGCAGATCCATTTCCAAACATGACCCACTATAGCCGTCTGACTTTCTACCTGCCTGACTCTTGGATCTTGACCTGGAAACGAACCCTTGTTGCCTATCGATTTTGTTTTGACTGAGCGCCTGTGAATAAGCTGGCTTCCACGACTTGGCTTTCTTTGGGCGCTGTAGAAATCTCAAAGTCCCAGATCCGAAATCGCAGTCGCTAGTAACACATTTCTTAACTTGAGAATTGGCATTGTGAATAGGCTGAAGATCGACACCCTTAGAAATACTGGCCGGCCTGAGCATACTCTAGTCAATGCAAGATGGCGGTCGAAGGTCCACGGAGTCTGCGATTCACATTGCTCATCAAAAAATTGCAAAAGATCCTTAAGGCAAACTCTAAGTAACTGCAGAAGACGGACTCCGATGTAATTGTAAATTGTAAATTGTAAACGAACATTTATAAAGCGCCACTTAGGAAACAGTGGCGCTCCCGACTTGAACAAACAAAAAGGATTTCAGGCGTTTGCGAGACTGGGTCAGAGAGAGACTAAGTAACTGAAGCCGCAGTTCAAGAGGAAGGCAGTTCCAGCTAGAAGGGCCAACAAAGGCAAAGCTCCTGGACTGAGCAGTCGTAGTGCGGACGCGAGGGACTACCAAGAGATCACGGGTAGCTGAGCGAAGGGAGGCATGGGCAGGGGATGCTGAATCATCAACATCTACACGAGCGAAGCCCTCAGTTAATTAATTTCCTCATTCATCATTTGAACCTCGCGTCAGCCAAATGCCCGTTACAAGCGCCGCCGTGTGTCGAAATTGATAATGCTGACGATGAGACTCATGATAATGAAGACATGGCTCTGATGACGATAAAATGACGTTTCTTGTGGTGGCGCTGATAATGTTGATGTTGCTAATGATGAAGACGACGATGACCGTAGAGATGACGGGGAGGATATGTTGAAGTGGAGGGTAACAGGGTAAAAAACACAACCAGCCGGCGCAGCATCTGATGCCGGATGAAATCATCGTGTCTGAATAGATGAAGCAAGTTGAAGAAAATAAATTTCTCAGTCAATCGGAGAGGATGTTTTCGTGGGCTAAATTTTGCACATTCTAGTAACCTTGGCGAATGAAAGGATGTTTATGTGACATCGGTGCAGATACATGGGGACCTTAAATGGCGTGGCGCCCTTTCAAACGGACAGCGGTGATGAAGGATCTCACCCGATAAATTCATTGCAAAATGAGGAGGGTCGAGGCCATACGGTCGCTATAGAAAGCATGTACATTTACATAATATTATATAGATCAGACCATTTTAATGCGCTTCAATTTAGCGCCATATGAGAAACAAGCCCGATATCGGTGAGGTGCTGGAAGATGCTTCTGTTCCATAAGTTTTCAATTTGTACTCTAGGCCTAAATGCAGTCGAAACTGAACGGAAGCGAATGTCGCGTGTTTAGGCAATAGGATCTGGAGCGGATCTTGGACCTGGCCTGCGAGCAATCGTAATCGTAAACTCGAGATTTCTACAGCGCTGGACTAAAACTAAGTAGGTAGCGGGAAGCAGCTTATTCACAGGCACTCAGTCAAAACAAAATCGAACAAGGGTTCGTTCCAGGTCAATATCCAGGAGTCAGACAGGCAGACAGTCAGACAGCTACAGTGGGCCATGTTTGAAATTGAATCTGCAGGCTAGATAAGGGGAAGAAGAGAAATCAGGATAGGATCTGCGGAAGAGAAATGTTTTCAGTTCTGACTGGAAGACCTACGCGGAGATAGCAAGGGGTGAAGTGATGGTGAGTTCAGACGATGGATCAGATAATTGTCGTAATTCTGGTGGGGGTTTATTCCAGAGGGGTGAAGCAAAGGTTGATGCGCAGGACCAAGAAGTTGTCGGATACACGCAAAACTGTGAAAGTATGCAATCCGGAATATTTGAAGGACAATGCGAGACGCGATTTCATTTAGTGACACTGGCATGCACGCCACTAAGACATAAGATGTCTCCGACTTTATTGGAGTAGGGCGTATACTACATATATTCAGTAAGTGCACTAAATTGGTCTAAACGTCTGCGGCGTACATGTAAAGCTGGTGGACGCTCTGCACGTGGTGTGTATGTTTGTGTGTATGTATGTGTATGTGTGTGTGAGTGTGTGTTCACTAAGTTGAAAGCCCTGAAGGCAGTGTATCGTTCTTGTAAATTTCAAGCCTACAGTATAATTGTGCTGGCGTTGCTTTTGTGTGCCGTAATTTGCCTTTCGGCAGGCAGTTCCTTGTGGGCCTATCTGTGTAGGCCTACATGTCGTAGCCAGTGATCTAGACCAAGGAGGCGGAAATCTTCTACCGGTGTCATTGTTTGCCGTACACCGCAGCCGTCACAGCCGTATGTTTGGCACACAAATGCATAGTAAGGAGACGTCGATACCCGCGGCGTCTTTGTTGTGGGGATGCAGATGTAGAGTACGAACAGCCATCGTTGGCCACAAAAATTTTCTTTATCCGTTGGTTTATATTTTCAACGTCACTAACTGAATAATTAGCACTTTAACCTCATGAAAGCGATAGCACCAGAGTCTGTCACAAGCATACATACATAGCTTACAGTGGGAGAAGTTGATTTTTAATTGGAAACGCTACGCGGAAAACATGAGAATCCGAGACTGGTGACCGGTCATCGTAATACTACAAGGTGACCGGCGCTGAAAGAGTGCTGGCGGTTGGCGAGGAAATAAGGTATGACCAGTGGCTGAAGTGTGTTCGTCCTAATGACGTCCTAAGTGAAACAGGCCTACTTGAACCTTACTCTAAATTCTGCAAGAGTCAGTGCAGTTGCCAAAGTCGGTTGAAACAGTTTGTGAAAAGAGGTGCACGCTGCACCAAGTGAGTCAGGAAATTGTAGATGCGACCACTTGCGGGGTCTGTACGTTGTATGTCTCTCTGATGATCATTCGCCTCTGAATGAATTTGCAGTTCTGTCTAACTCCGACATCATTTCTGCTGGTGGGAAGCGTCATTGAGGGACACTTAGAAGGCGCTGTGTCAATATCTTTTATTACATTACACGACATAGTAGTGGGCAGAAAGAAAACCGTATCCTTCAGCAGGGCAAAGGCAGTTACAGCCAAGGGGAACGAGCGGATCTATACCCATCAAACGTACTCGCCACTTCTTTTTCCCATTGTCTATCCCGCAGATCCAATTCCAAACACCACCCACCGTAGCCGTCTGACTGCCTGACTCTTGGATCTGGACCTGGAACCGAACCCTTCTTGCCTATCGATTTTGTTTTGACTGAGCGCCTGTGAATAAGCTGGTTCCGTGACTTAGCTTTCGTTGGGCGCTGTAGAAATCTTGAGATTACGATTACGATTAGTCGATGCAAGACACGCACCCATGCAAGAAGAAGCAAATGATTTTCTAGAGAGTTCGACTGAGACGGAGAGGTGTTGAATTAGACAATAGCAACCCGAGACTTATCCCTGACGATATTAGTATCCGATAGCACGATCCATGGATGATTGCTGGATGGATTACCATTTTTGGAAACCCAGCTGATTGATCAGCAAGACCTAAGAGTCTAGGTCATACAGTGTTGTCTCATAATTCACTGAATCATCCATTAATCCATCATGGCGCTGTATTAATAATTAATTAATTATTAATATGAATAATTCATTAATATATTAATAAGTATGTTAATAAGTCATCCACTGGCTGCCAATTCATCCATCCAGCAATCATCCATGGGTCGTGCATACATCAAACAATCATCATTCAACCAATCCATCCGTCTATCCATCTGTATAACATGTGTGCATATATACATATATGTGTATATATATGTGTGTATATACACATATATATGTGCGGGTATATACGTATATATGTATTTATATACATATTGCACATATAAATATATATGTATATATAGCACATATACATACATATGTGTATATGGCTATATATATATACATATATATGGTGTATATATAATTAGCAGCAACTAAGGCAACTCTGCAAGGATAGAGACTGAAGAGGAGACCCATCCCCGCTGGCGCTCGTAATTAGGTCCGATTCACCTGGTTGCCTCTGACTCGTTGATACGACCGCTTCAACCAGCACGCACATCATGCACCGTTCGTCTACGTTGGCTGCTGCTGCTGCTGCTGCCTCGGTGGCGGCGACAGAGCCGTCATACCTGTCAATGATCAATACCTGCGTCTACCTGGTCACACCTGAGTGGTGCTTATTTCTTCTTCTGCAGGCGAGGCACGTGGACTCTGTTTCAGGCGCCTCTCCTCTGCAATCCATCGATATCTTCTATGCAGCAAAAGTAGCAGCTTATAACGTCTGCGTCTCTGCTCAGTTGTCAGATTAGACACGCTACCAACACACGCCTTTTATTAGTATTATTATTATTACGGAAATTTGTAACCCGTGCAAAGTCACACCGAAATGCGAATCGGAGGCGCGGATTAAAGCCTAAAAATGCATCTATACACATACATACATTACATACATGCATGCATACATACATACATTCATACATACATAGAAAGATACATACATACATACATACATAGATAGATAGAAAGATACATACATACAGACATTACATGCATGCATGCATACATACATACATTCATACATACATAGAAAGATACATTACGTACATACATACATACATACATACATACATACATACATACATACATAGAAAGATAGATAGAAAGACACATACATACAGACATTACATGCAGGCATGCATACATACATACATTACATACATACATTCATGAATGCATGCAAGCGTGCATACATACATTAAACATACAAGGTACAACATACAATATACAAACAAAACACAAAATACATACAACATGCAACATTCACACTATGTACAGAATACATACATACAAAAATATCTATGTGTGCATATATGAATGTATTTATTATACGTATTATAAGTATGTACGTACATATGTATGTACCTGGGCATTTTATAGCGCCACTAGATAACAAAAAAACGCCGACGAAGTGGTAGGGTTCGACCGACAAGAACCTCTCAGAAACGGACAGTCGACGCTGATCCGAAGCTCGTCACAGAAACCATGATTTTCCGGTCTGAACCGGTCTGAATGACTCTTGAGTAGACACAGTGTGGGCCAAACGGACTCCGATATGCATGACACACATAGAATGTAAAATATAAATGTATACGTTTTTCTATAGCGACCTTATGGCCTCGACCCTGCTCATTTTTCAATGCGTTGATCGGATGAGATCCTTCACCACCGCTGCCCGTTTGAATGGGCGCCACACCATTTAAGGTGCCCCTGTACGGACCGTGCTAGCCCGAGATTCAAATCTCTGCAATAAGACACGAACGAGATGAGAACCATTACCCTCACGCTCACCCTCAGAGGCACCATGAATGCACTTGTTTCGCTGTATAAAATTAGACGAACCTGCACATAGGTCATCGTGGTCGTTGGTAGATACCTGAACATTGCTGAAACCCGAGAAAAGCGCCACTTAGGAAACAGTGGCGCTCCCGACTTGAACAAACAAAAAGGATTTCAGGCGTTTGCGAGACTGGGTAGGAGAGAGACTAAGTAACTGAAGCCGCAGGTCAAGAGGAAGGAAGTTCCAGCTGGAAGGGCCAACAAAGGCAAAGCTCCTGGACTGAGCAGTTGTAGTGCGGACGCGAGGGACTACCAAGAGACCACGGGTAGCTGAGCGAAGGGAGCTCAAGAGGAAGTGGAAAACTAATAAAATAACTCCAAAGGTGCACACTCGGACACAGAGCGACCGAAGACACCAGAAGACGGTCACAACGAAGCAGTCGATCCAGTCGCGTGCTTTCACCATAGACATACATTCTTACTCGAAGTTGAGCTGTCCAGATGTTTTCTTGTGTTTCCCATTCAGTATCCTGATCCGCTGCTTAGCATCAAACCAATAAGTGTTGAAGAAGTAACCACAAAACATTTCTAAGACTCAGTCAGATATTCAACATTGAGTTGTCGGTAATGCGAATAGTGGCGGATGATGTGAATAGCACACACGTGAAACCGCCGAGCAATACGAACTAATGATTAACGTCGCAATGGTATTAGTATCGTAGCGGTAATCGTAACTTCGAGATTGCTACATCGCCCAACGAAATCTAAGTCGCGGGAACCAGCTTATTCGCAGGCGCTCAGTCAAAACGAAATCGATAGGTAGGAAGGATTCGGTTCCAGGTCAAGACCCTAGAATCCGGTGGCAGACATCAGACAGCTATGGTGGATAGTGCTTGGAATTGTAGCGACAAGACAGATACGGGGAAGAGGAGGAATCAGGATAGGATTTATGGAAGAAGAATACCTTCAATTTTGAGTGAAAACCTGCTCAGAAATTGCAATAGGTGAAGAGTTGATGAGTTCGAATAATTATCAAATAATTATCATAATTCTAATGGCAGTTTATTCTAGGGGGTGGGGCAGCTACTATCCTTACATCCACCCGCGCCCTTTGTACCGGACAATCCAAGAGTAGGTTTGGCCTCAGGTCATATATGCAGGGTCAAATACTGCTGCGCATCATGCATTGGCACGTATTGACATCCGGGCAGCAGAATATACAGCTCACAGATCGGCGTTGACTGTCGATTGACCCAGTTTATACAACGGCCCAGTGCTATCACAGGTTGATCGATTGTAAGCCTACATTTGATTGTTAACGCTCACCTCGTCTGTGTGTACGAATTTGCATATTCATATACAAATAGGCAACTGTAACAAGTCATTCTGTAGCGTGTGTTTGTGTATTTGTAATCGTTAATTTGTATAGCGCCTCTTCAGGAGAAAGACATCGGAGGTGCTCTCTGTGGTAACCGAAAAAGTTAATTAAGAACATGTAAGCAATTAGGACTCAAACAACAAGAAAAGTCACAACTGGCAGAAGCGCTCCTGCACACATCCGAAGTTTACAGAGACGCATGTATGTGTGTACGTGTGTATGTATGTATGTGGCATGTGTGTTATATGTATGTTTGTTTGTATGTATGTGTATATATATGTATGTGTGTATGTAAATATGTATGTATGTATGTATGTATGTATGTATATATGTATGTATGTATATATGTATGTATGTATGTTTATTATGTATATATGTTTATATGTTTGCATGTATGTATGTATGTGCATATATATGTACATATGTATGTGTGTATATATTCACGTATGCTCGTACGTGTGTATGTGTGCATGTAAATATGTACGTGTGTAGGCATATACATTGCATGATAAGTGGTGCTTATAAATGTCCAGCGATGCGACGTCTGTGCCTCGCAGTGAAACAGGCGTTTTTGCAACAGGCCGGTAATTTTGGTCAAGATTGGCATTGTCAGAAGAAGGAGGTAAAGGAAAGGAAAAGGAGGAAAATGAGAAGGAGGACGAGGAGAAGGAGGAGGAGAAGGAAGAGAGACCGATACAATATAGATGTTGTAGTCTCCTCATCTTTCTTCTCCGCCTCTTATTTCTTCTCCTTCTCTTGTTCGGGGTCCAGTAACTGTTGCTGAAATAGTTGGAACGCACGGAAATCGCCCGTGGCACCTCGAGCAGCGAAACCGAGTCAGTAGAACTTCATGCCTTTAAATATAAACAGAGCAACGCTTCAGTGTTTCCTCTTCCAGTAATGCTGCCAATAAAGTTAACCTCGATCACCGTGGCATAGGGAGGGAGGAGGAAGCCCCGTATCGGCGCAGAGGGAGGTCTTGGAAATGGCAAGGGATCATCTATAAATCAGGCCATAATAAGGGAGATGGTCGCATTTATTTAAGATGAAGATCAACTATTACAAGCAGATTGATTATGGCTGCTTATTGGTACCTGTTTTCTGGATAAGAGTAGCATTAGCCACCAGTTTAGAGATACATCATTGAGGAATAATTATTTTGCTGTTGAAAACATTTAATAAATAAGTAAAATAAAATCCACTAAATTGAAATAAAGCTTGTACACTTAAGGCATTTCCTTGTTGCTAACTGTTGCCACTGCAACGTGACCATTGCCTTGAAGAATGGATGGAAGGTACATGAGAAAAATCTGAATTCTGGTGTCCATTTTGATCGCATCGTTTGCTACAGTCCTCTGCAATAGTTAGCTGTTCCAAAAGTTCTTGAAAATCCAGTGCAGTGTAGAATTTCGTTCACTGTCATTTTAAGGCTACAGAGTGACCCAAAGCACAAGACTGTTAGAAGCTGTTTATTAACCCAGGATTGTTAGAAGTCGTAAGCTAATTGAGTTTCATTTTACCATCTATTATATTCTTGAGGTTGACACATAAGCCATGAAAGAATCTTAGTAAATATTCAGGTGTTAGCTGTCGCTTGAGGCACCACAGATAATCCGATCGCTCCCCTGCTTCTGTGGACGAAAATCTATGCAACATATTTGCCCTTGTAAAATTTTAAGTAAATGTAGGAGTTTCAGATGTTTTAGATTTACATAGGATGAAAAACTCCCGTTGCCTATGTCAAGGACATGCCGGCCCGTGACCCATGCATGCATCCATATATGCATATATGTATGTATGGATACATGTATGTATGCATGTATGCATTTATATATGCATGTATGTATGTGTATTGATGTACGAATGTATTGATGTATGAATGTATGGACGAATGTATGGTTTCATGGATGTATGTATGAATGAAGCGGTACAGTTTCTATAGCTTTTGGCTCTTTTTATGTTCTGCTTTTTAGTCTCTGAGAAAAGTCTGATCATTTTCCATCGAACAACAAAGGGGAGGCGGAGGAAGAGGAAGTGGAGAGCGAAATGGCAGACAACAATGAAATTGCGGCTGAGATGGAAGAACGATCTACTATGACAGCATTTGATGGACCAGTTATATCAACGGCAGATGACCAGCGACCAGCGACCGACGGACAGTGTAGCCAACAACAGCAACCAGTTGGACTGGGTTCTCAACGACGAACATCGACTGACCCCACCAGCTGTGCATCGACTCACCAGCCACAGTCAACGGCGGGGGCAGCGAGTGTCTGTTCGGGCGACGACATCCAGAGCGAAGAGGTGCATCCGGTCTCCGTTGGAGGCGGTGGATTATCAGAGGAAGTCAGTGGGAAACAGAGTCTGGGTCGTCCGGATGAAGAGGCAGCGAACGACGTCGGCTTTGGCTTCACGCAAGAATCAACGAGGTCATCCGGCGAAGAAGAGTCGTCGACGATGACCATCCAAATGCCAGCTGATTCCAACCAAGGACCAAGAACAGCTGACGGGATCGAAACCACTCAAGTGGGTGAAGACGGTAAAAGAAGATCAGCACATGACCTACTGATGGCCGCTGCCGGATGCGAACTGTCGTATGTGGGGTCCAACCAGAAGCCGGGTGTGGGTCAGACGGTAATTCTTTTCGATCCTTCGAAGGACCTCATCAGTCGAGGGTCGTTGGCCGACTGCATGTTTTTCGAAAACTCAGCATTGTCCAGCGCAACCGCTGCCAACATATTGTTTATTCGCAATGTCCACCGGGTCAACAGTCACCCCCTCGACTCTCTGACAGGCAGCGCCACCATTGTCTGCGCCAACGACGCCAGTCAACTCGCTCTTCTTTCCAACAACAATGCAGGTTGCCAGTTTGAACTCGGATCTGTCGACCTGTGTGGCTCTCAGACGTCAAGTGACGCCTTGCAGTTGTCGACCAGTCGAAAGAGCGATAGACTGCGAGCCAAGCCGGTCGGATGGAAAGCATGGAAGAACCGAGGCAGCGATGAATGGATTGATTTGCAAGACGGTCTACCATTCAAAAGGAAACGAAAAGCCTCGTCTCGCCTGCCGTCTGCGCAAGAAGACGAAGAAGACGAAGACAAGTTGACGAATTTGGAAGAGACGATCGTTTGCCGTCGATCAGTTGATCCGGATAAGACTTGCAGCCGACCCGAAGGAAACGGCGACTTGGCTAAGAGTGAGGCAGCATCGCAGGTACTTCTGGCACCTGCTGCTGCTGCGGTTGCATCATCGTCTCTGAGGACATACACCTGTGCGACATGCAGCAAGGACTTCACAACGGAGAAATACCTGAGCATGCATATGTCGCTTCACAGTGGGAGCAACTACGCGTCAAGTGTTCTGCTGCAGCCGACTGCTGGACTGGGCATCAGCGGTTGTGGCGGTACAGCAGACCTTCCGATCAGAAGGACGAAGGCGACCAGTCCCGGATCGATGTCGCAATGGACTTGCAAGATCTGCGAGAAGACTTTTGCGCAGAACTCCAACTATAAGAACCACATTCGGACGCATTCAAACGAACGACCGTTCGTCTGCGAAATCTGTAGCATCGGCTTCAAGGAGAGATACCATCTCAAGAAGCATGTCCTCTTTAAGCACACAACTCAGCTGAATGAGAAGTGTCGCTTCTGCGAAAAGTGCTTCAAGGACTCGACGGCTGTGCGCGCGCACGAGAGAACACACTCCGACCAGAGACCATATGCCTGCACAAGATGCGAAAAGACTTTTAAGACAAGCGAGTGTCTCTGGCATCATGAAAATCGTAGCAAGACCTGCGGAAAGTCACTCGGCGACCTACCCTTTCAGGCAAACCTTCCGAGTGCCGGATCAGGACAGAAGCCACGAAGAGGCGGTCGCCAGACTCAACCCTCTGAGCCACGCCAACAGTTATCGGTAGATGCAATACCACCACCAGCGACGGTAACACCCAGTGTCCAGCTGATGGTGTCCGCCGATCCAGTCCAACCGACTGCCGCCGTCTGTGAGGAATCGACGGAGGAAACGGTCGTTCGCAAATCAGACACGGTTGCAAGCTATAGTGTGGCGTCAGGCATTCGGTCAGATGGTTCTGGTCGAGCAATGGCAGGAGATGGAGGGATTGGAGAGAGAACGACAGCTGAGGGGAGAGTACCAGCAGACAGAGAAGGAGGAGGAGGAGTGGGTGGCGAAGGACCAATTCCTGCCGTCAAGGTAGAAATGGAAATGAGTATCTTCGACTACGATCTGACCGGAATTGCGACGTCCGACTCCTCTCTCGAGGAATACTGCGAGGACTTGGAGGAGCGAGAAGAGGACGACGACGACTACGATTATGATGATGCGTCGGTTGCAGCGCCTGACAGAACCAAGTGCGACGAGATGAGTGCTTTGTGTTACCAGAAACAGCAGCAGCTGCTGATGCAGCAGCAACAGCAGCAGCAGCAGCCTCAACTGTCGTCGCGAGGACGCTTGGACTGCATCCGATGCGGCAAGCAGTGCTCAACGCAGTCGGCCTACGAGAAGCACTGCATCGTGCACAGCGAGGCAAGGCCGCACCGATGCGACGAATGTGACATCGGCTTCAAGCTCAAGGTGCATCTAAAGAAGCACAACCTCTACCGGCACAGCAACGAATACCCGTGCGAGTGCAGCATCTGCGGAAAACGCTTCAAGGACTCGTCGGCCGTCCGCCTGCACGAGCGCATCCACTCAACGGAACGACCGTTCAAGTGTCACTGTGGCAAGGGCTTCAAGACTCGCGAGAACCTCTGGGGCCACCGACATCGCGGTCCCTGCGACAAGTCCGATGACTTCCTTCTGCAGAATCCGCGCGTTTTCAACTCCGACATCGGACCCATCTGGGGTGTTCCTCTAAACATGATGAATGCACATACGATGGCAAACGACATCAAACCACAGGAATTCTCTGCTCCAACAGTCCTTCATCATCTTCATCAACATCAGCAACAGCAGCAGCAAGGCTACCCGAAGGATGTTCTGACTAGCCTCGCTGGAGCATCATCTTCCACAACGCTACCCAATCAGAGACCTGGTTTGACTACCAGTTCCCAGTTGTTTAAGAAAGAGATGACCCCCGGAACAACGAGTCACGAGTCATCTTCCTCCTCCACTGCTTCACCCTCCTCCTCGTCCATCGCTAAATTTACAGTCAGCGGAAGTCGAGCGATAGCGATTGCTTGCTCTGGGGCAACTACGGCGTCTGGGGGCGGCGCCGGGGTCCCCTACCCGCCGACAGCCGTCGTGGTTCCGATAAAACGAGAAGTGGTGGATGTATCGAAGTCCGATGGCGGTCAGGGGCCTGTTGTCGTCAACGAGAAGTGCTCTCTGCCGCCCTTTGAGACCCTCGTCACGACTCACCGTCCAAGTCCACTGACATCGTCGGTCGATGGCGTCGGCAGCTCAGAGGCGGCCACTGCGGCGGCGGTGCACGTCCCAGGGCGTTTCGCTCGGCCGTCGATCGCCGATAGATGTCCCACTGTTCAAAAGATTCTCCTGATGAATGGACCTCCGGCCAAGGTCCGCGTCAGACTCCCCGGCATTCAGCAGTTATTTCAGACCCACTCTGTAGGAGGAGCAGGAGCTCTCTCAGCTGCTGCTGCTGCTGCTGCAGTAACTGAGGCGACGGATGATGACGACAGAGGGATACCTGCCGACCTGTCCTACCATAATCTCTTCGGAGTTGCGATGTCGTCTCCTAGTCCCGTCTCGACGTCTAGTCCTATTGTGCTGAGTGGAACGGATTTCGTTTGCGAAAACAGGCTACATCAGGTGCAGAAGCATCAGCATCAGCAGCCGACTAATGCACAGGCTCCAGCGGGGCTGGTCTACCTACACGGCGCAGAATTCTGTCTGCCGCCACCTCCTCCCTATCCTGGACTGACTTCCTTTTCTTCCGCAGGCGTCAACGCAGCTAAATCGAGCGAAGCGGAGCAGCAGCGGCAGCCATTGTCATCATGTGCGTCCGTTGTCTACTGGGCGGGGGATAGAGGAGAGGAAGCATTCACGTCAACTGATGGCGGTCGTAAGAACTCGTCTGCGTTGTCTTGGCCACCGTCGTCTTCGTCGCCGTCGTCTGAACCCGAATCTCTTCTTCTTGGCGACTGTTCCATTTCGTCGAGGTTTGGATGTTTCTAGCAGCCGAACATGGTCTTCACCACTGAGCTCTGGCATTTGCAGCAGGAGATCCGATGAGAAAGAAGCGATGTAGCGGCACCTGTGACGAATCCATTTCCATCTCTTTGTGTTAAAATATCCCATATCTCACAAGTGAGACGCAGGGGAGGCGCTCATCTCTTTTTCTTGGCTCTTGAGCTAGCAATGGACGAATCCAAAGGTCCTGGACACGGGGCCAGTGCTTTGCAGGACTTACGCCGATACTATATTATACTGCTTGGTGACAGAGGCACGGTGTGCGCAAACAACTTGCCCAAGATCGTTACACGGAGTCGAACCCGCAACCGCATGATCATTGACCAAACGCGTTACCGATAGACCACACTTGTGCCTGTTGGGGAATTATGAAGGTGAAGGCGTCACGCAAATCGACCAATGTTGGAGGATTGCGGACGGCGATATAGGGAACTGTCCTACTTTGGTGGAGCAGCTGCCCTATCGTCCGCATTATCAAAGGAGAATCTTATCATAATCGTCGTCGTCGTCGTTGTCGTTGTAATCATCATTTGGAATTTATTTGCCAGTCACAGCAACATCTACAGATGACATTGCAAAACTATGTGACTTCAGTCATATGCTATACATGGTGTATTTCCCCAAGACAAATATTATTTTATACTGTAACCCTGATTTAGACCATTATTAAAATGTACATATATTGTGTATGTATAGGCTACATGTGGACCTGTTTTATAGCTGACCTGGTTAGCTACATTGGTTAAAGCTCACGTCCAGATTCCTTTGTGCGTGGCGATGCCGGTTCGCATACCTATCAGAAGATTTGAATCTCGGGCTAGCGCGGTCCGTACACGGAGATCTTAAATGGCGTGGTGCCATTCAAACGGGCAGCGGTGGAGAAGGGTCTTACCCTATAAATTCATTGAAAAATAAAACAGTGTCGAGGCCATACCGTCGCTGTAGAAAAACATGTATATTTACATTTTGTTGTAGAGCTGAATGACGCTGCTTGCAAAATCATTATTCTGGTTACCTTATAAGCACGCTGAAGACATGCCCTGTATGAAATCATTGCCGAGACCTTGATTTCCGAGAAGGGTTACCATGTTTAAGCCTGGATTTATTTCCAGCCGTATGCCGTTAATATATAGGCCTACTGTGAAACACGGATGTTGTTTAATCAGCCGAGGTCTGCCTGTCTGAGAGCAATTTGTTGCAGTCCTGTCTTCTTGGCTATCGCATGATATGTTGCCCGTCTGCGGACCTTCTCCAGTCGCCGTCTTGGGCAGCTATGAAGCAAGGGCGGCGATAGGTCTCGTCGACGATTTTTTGCATGCATATATGAAGAGAAGATATAGTTTATCTAGATTATTAAACACGTTGTATTTATTCGTTGGCGTTTTTAATGGCATAGATGCTGAGTGAAAATTGTTGTTGGCGTGCGGAGACCTATTGGGCAGAAACGAAATGTGTGGGGACCATCAATTTATATCCGCCCGAACAAATCGCACCTTTCGGAGTGCATGGGTACAATCACAATTGAAGATTATTTGGATGAGGCCAAACAGGCTGAGGAAACCTGCGATGAAACTCGTCTCAAACCCAGTCCACATTCTGGAATGGGGAGCGAGGCCAGCATCCACTGATGGTCGTTCAAATTGATGTTGATAAGGCGTTCAAGCCCTTCCCTCATTACGTGGTCCAACTATTCCAGCGTAGGATGACATTGGCTGAAGGAAGAGCGGACAACATGGCTGAGGTCAGTGGCACCAAAGGACGACAAGGAATAAGAAATCTGTAAAGGAGCAAGAAATGTATCTCGAACTAACAATCCTCATTCCCCTGAGGTCTCCATAGTCTGCAGAATCACTCCTTGCTGACTACTACTACTACTGCTACCACTACTACTACTACTACTATTGTTATTATTATTATAAAAAAGTTGTAACGTGCACAAAGTCACACAGAAATGTAAATTTGAAGCGAGGCTAGAGTAGTCAGTTAGATATCCAAATGTTTGAAAGCCCGTGAGAAAATAGTGATTTTTATTAGTTGGCCGGCAAAGGTAGCTCCGTCTAAAGAAAAAAGAGAACCACTATCCCACAATAGTGACATGTACAGTCAGCAACCAAATAAAGTTTCGTGCAGACGAGTCCGCTATAAATACAGCCTAGGAAGTTTATAAATATCGAAAGGTACTTGAATTGGAAATGGAGTTCAACGAGGCATCATTTGACTTTCAAATGCACAAGTAAATTGGTTTAACGCTTACGCCCCTCCGTCAGCCCGGCTCAGCTTACTCGCCTATCGTGGTTAACTTAGAGTACGTGTTCAAACTGACACAGCAAAGCCTAGTAGCATGTGCTCTTGACGTATATATACAGTAAGTAAGGACAAACATTAGTAGCATTCATTATCTAAAATAATGACTAACGCACATCTACTAGAAGTGGTGGATTCTCCTGCTCCAGAATTTATGTATTGAATGTTTTCCTTAATTGTTTTTCTTATTGTATTCTTTATTGTTTTCCTTATTGTTTTTCTTAACACGGCTGAGAATCGCCCACAATTACTTTTTCTTGTCTCTGAGTCCTGGATCCATCTCTGACAAGATGACTTTGAGACACACAACGATAGACTACTGGTGTTACAAGTAGGCCTACGTATCTCCACGACTTTTGTTGAAGTAGTTTCCCTTTCATTAGACGAATTCTGTATGACCCTGGAAGCAACACTGCAATATAGTTCTCTAGGTCTACAGACTCGCAGTAAAGTAAAGATCTGAATTAGTTTAATAAATCCAGGATAAGTAGGAAGTCGTTTAACAAAAGTAACTGCTAATCACACATAGCAAACGTTCCAGAAGTGTATGCAGTGAAGACAGCTCAGTTCCTGTTTAGTGCCACCTATTGCCATGGACGGCATGTTGTTATGAGGAATAAGCGGAAACGGCCCCGGTGAAGACCTTTGTCAAAGTGGGAATTGGAATTCAAAGAAAACAACGTTTCTCGAGTTGTAAATGTACACGGTTTATACATCGACCGTATGGCCTCGACCCTGCTCAGTTTGCAGTGCATTTGCCGAGTGAGATCCTTCACCACCGCTGCCCCTTTGAATGGATGCCAAGCCATCTAAGGTCCCCGTGTACTGACCGCGCTAGCCCGAGATTTAAATCTCTGAAATAGATCCACGATCGGTTTGCGAATCGCCATTCTCACGGACTTACGGTATTGGTCATCTTCTTGGTTTACCACTGTAGCAATTGGTGTCCTCATAGTAGTCAACAAATATGCACTATTGTGACTTAGAGTCTCATATCTTACGGTTGTTTTCCAGAACTTTAACCAAAGCTTTGCAATCGGAAACACGAAGATTACTAAGATGAAGCTCCACTTCATTCCGCTCTTCTTCGCGTGTCATATACCTGGCAAGGTCTTTGCGGCTGGCAGATGCAATTACTACTGTCAATATGGATGTCGTCTTAAAAATTTAAGTCTTACAGTTGTATGGATCTGTGAACGTATATGCGTACGTACAGACTGTTGTCGACCTATTTCTCTTCAAGATTTCACCACTGAAGGCTATTCATAGCGATTATTCACAGGAATGTGAGTTGCTAAAGCGTTGCATGCATTTGTAGCAGGTTCCTTCCACGAAATACGACGGTTCGACGGAGGGAATAAGTAATTGTAATTGTAATCATGACAATTTATACGGCATCGCGAGTAGCAACCTACTTGAAGCGTGCTTTGCAATGTCAAATGTCGGTGCGCACAAGACTCCAACAATAAATAATAAATGAACGATGTACAAAATCAGAATCAAATGCTGATACTACATTTAGACAGTAAACAGAAAATTTTAACTGTTAGTAGGTAATAGTAATAGCCTACTGACTGCCTGTGTACATTTGATGTACTAAAGGCGTTTTCGAACATTCTTCCACGTGATGTCACCAATTGACGTTCTGCTCTATCTTCGCAGCGACATGTTACACGGGTTGCTCCTGTATCTTTCGATCACGATCCTGACGTTGGATTTAGACTGAGTTCAAGGGATTAAGACTTTCTACAAAGGTTTCACCTGGAACGACATCGATTGATACCTTTTGCATTATTTTGACATCACAATAATAAGTCCATCAAATATGTTACAGTAGATTAGACAAGAACCTTGTAGCATGGCCTCTGGAGCCAGATTGTGCAGTCGTGAGGCTGTTTGTACAGTCTTCTATAGCAGATACTCAAGAGGAATGGGGCAGCAAGAAACAAGAGGGCAAGGAGGCGCTTCTTTGACACTTATTACTATGTAGCTAATGCATCCAGATGAAGTATCCCGCTATGATTATACGCAGGCACTTGGGTTGCAGAAGCTGAACCGTCATTATGATGACGACGACGTTTATGATCATATGGCGGCGCCACCGTGGCTTCACTGACGGGCAGAGTATGGGCGTCAGGTGGTTTCTGGTTTCGCCCATCTTCACCTCTTAAGATTCTCTTCAGCCTCAGCAGCTACTGTTACATCACGGCGTCTCTAGCATCAGAAACCGACAGCCGCAGCAGTCTTCCGTTTTCAGTCTATTTTGTTTCTTCCATCCTTCTCTTTCCTCGTATCTGTTTCTTCAATAAGAAGGTTATTGTCTTCAAAAGGAAGGTTATTGTCGTATTCAATACCAACTGCTTGACCGTTGGTCTTTCACGCAAAATGACGGCATTGAATGCATCAACTGAATTTCTTGCACTAACTCGGTTACTACATTCATTCTTAGAATTAGCATAGTCAAAATCGCATATCAAAAATCAAAATCCGTTGGAGAAGCCGGATATAATTTCGATAGGTTGAAAACAGACGAGTCTTGAGTTTAGACCTGAATTTTATCAAAGAATTGACAGAACGAATAGAATTTGGCAGGGAATTCCAGCCGTGGATCAGCAGCTGAGAAGGCTACAGATACGGGGCACAGCAAGAGCCACAGTCTTCTTTGATCGAGTGCAAGTTTTGTTGGTATGAGAGATGAGCATGGAACGTATATAGGTCGGATGGTTTAAATGTAGTACTTTGTGAACTAAAGGACAGATTTTAAGCTGGATTCTTTGCTCGGTGGTACCCAGTGTAAAGAATGCAACATTGTAAGTAAGTAAATAACTAATGCAGTTGTCCATCGGCTGAACGAGGAATCGAATATTGGTGTAATATGCTGATACTTTGGTGTTTTTGTTATGGCTTTGGCCAGAGAGTTTTGAACTATTTGTAGTTTTTGCAGATTTCTCTTTGTGTTGCCAGTAAGAAGTGCTGTCAATGGCAACATCATGAAACGCACTATATCAACACACTAAACGAACTCACCCGATGAATTCATTGAAGATTTGAGCAGGGTCGAGGCAATGCGGTCGCTAAAGAAAAGCGTGTACATTTACACTTGAACAAAACATTTCTTGTATAAAACGGCAGTCCCAAGAAGGACATACGCTGTCATCTTCCATGTTTGTCTTTGATTTTTGTGAAGTTTGATTACAGTCGGTGCTTTCATACAATCCTCCTGTATATCTTCGATCAAAGATGGCCGCCAATTAATCTGAGTGTCTTTAAAAAACGTGACACCACCTGTTTGCAGATAACTTAGATATCGGACCTTGATGGAGTATAAGAAGCGCACATTTGTATCGCCGACGATGTTACATACAGTTTGACAATGAGGTGTATGTCGATTTCACGTTACGGTGCGGGAAATCCGGGTCACAAAGGTTGAAAGCCGTGCGACCACCAAAGGTATTGGGTTACTCCGTGTCGGCTTTTATGACAAGACACCCAATTTGAAAATTAATGATTAGCCACGTATTCTGTCCAACTAAAGCATGTGCTGCATGAACATGTTATACGTGGTGTTTAGACCCATCGCTGGTCTGCCTCACCTAAGGATTTCCATTTGTGCCGCCAGGACAGGGCTGGACTCGCTCCTGCATAAACAAAGTGCAGAGGCGCTACAAAGATTACGTAGGCCCTGAACCTTGATAAATGAGCAACAATGCAGGGCAAATACATTGATTTTATCTAACCATGGCGCAAATTATCTGGGTTTGAGATACATGGTTGTATGTGCATCTTGTCAACATTTTAAACTTTTTCCAATTTGGTTAACGCCACAAAAATTTGGCTACTGCTGGTCTACTGAATCTGGAAATTCACGTGGAGCTTAAAGGTGTGGCGCCCGTTCAGCGGTGGTGAAGGATCTCATCCGATTAATACACTAAAAATGAGCAGGGTTGAGGTCATACGGTCGCCATAGAAAAACGTAAACATTTACATTTTACATCTGACAAGTTAGGCCTGACATTTGTGATTGTGTCGTTGACGTTTACTGGGTCTAGAGCAGTTTCAGAACTCATGTGTCCCGGGGACCAAGAGCGATCGACCGTCGGGCGATCAACGCAGTTCTTTATGGGTCACAGAATAATGTGGTGCCACCTGGGCTGCAGCTGCCGCCATTTCAGTCACCCGGTTGATTCAAGTTTATCTCTTAGATACAACTAAGGGGTTCTGATGTGTTCTTGTTGCATCTAATTGTTGAAATAACAACTGAATATCAACCACCTTAAAACAGTCCATCACAGATGAAAGAAGAAAGAAGCGTCGCTCGAAGCACAGGTCTCTGCAGGACAGGCTTTCTTCGTCGATAGCTGTCCAGCTGGTCGTAGAACCTCTTTGTGATTAACTTTCGACGCCACTGCAGACTCTCCTCGCCCTTCCTTCATTGAATCCAAGATTTTCCCTTTGCAGACGGAATGCATCGGAGTTTATCTACACTACGTGCGAAACCTCATGACGTGAAAGGGGCGTCTACTTTGCCCAAGTCTGCGCTCCGATTTTTGTTTGGTACTTGGACTTCAGTTACTGAAGTACGACAGCCATTTGATCGGTCAATCTATGCAGTTTGACTGGTTTCCGTTTGGACATTGTTGACCCCTACACCCACGACCGAGAAATCTCGGATTCACGGATACAATCGGTGTCTTTGGAGTGGCAGTAACCATCCGCCGTGGAGAGGTTCTGCTACCAAAAGGCCGGTTACCAATGAATTCCTGTTCTGTACAGACCTGGTGGGTTGATAGAAATCGGGACGCATAGTATTCTATCAAGAGCGGATCAGAGTAGTGGGGCGATCCGGCCATGCCCTCGTGTCAGCTTTGCCGCAAGCAATTGCTTTGGCACAAATTGGAAGGGGGTGAAGGTTGCCTACTAAACTTGTAACTAATCAAGGTCACGAAAAAACTAGGAAACTAAAAAACGGTTATCAAACAATAATATGGGAAACCAAACGGTCATTAAAACTCCAGAAAGTCAGAGATCATAAAAACCAAGGAACTAAAGATAAATTTTATAAAGAAATCAAATATACGACTTTTCTCCACTTCATCTGGTTTGTAAACTTCAGTTAACTTCGGGTAACTTCTACCCTCAGCTCAGGGAGTGCCAGCCCGTGAGCGTAATCGTGAGCTGCGAACACTTAATTCAGCTGCCGCAAAGCAGCATGAACCAGGAATTCTGAACATGGTTTCAACTGTCAACACTGGATTGGACTCCATTGGTTGGGTTCTACGTGTTTGCGAGAGCCCGCCAGTAATTCGAGCGTTGCTTACGTATCAACCTGTTATTATTAGCTAACATCATTTAGGTTAACGAGGAGCGCCTTCGGCTGATACCTTGAAAGCAGCAGAAAAACGTGACATTCTTTTGCAGTTGCATAACATTGAGGCTGATGAATTTTGGGTTTTCGTGCACCTGAAGCATTGTTGCGATTCACGTGACTAACTTATTGATTGTCGTTGTTGTTGTTTTGCGGGTCATCTGTCGCCTGGTCTTTTAAGTGCTCAGACGGCTGCTGCGCTGCTGGTTTCGTTGATTAGTTGGTTGACTGCCTGGCTGTATGGCTGGGTGGCTGATTCGTTGGGTGTCTGCTCGATGGATGGATGGATAGATAAATGGATGGATCGATAGATTGAAGGACAGTAAGAATATGAGTAATAACTGGCTCAATAATTATTCGTCCGTAGTGACTGGGTCGCTGCTGGATGGACGGAAGAATGGATGGATGGATAGATTGATTGATGGATGGACAGATGGATAGTTTGATGGATGAATGGATGGATTGATTGACACACGGAAGGATTGGATGGATGTTTTGATTTATTTATTAATAGGTGGACGGATTGGTTGGATGGATGAATGAATGAATGAATGAGTGGATGGATGGATGTATGGATGGTTTGATGGATGAATGATTGATGGATGGATGAATAGATGGATTGATGGATGGATGGATGGATGGATAGCAAAATAGGAGAAATAACGGGTACCATAGTTATTCGTTCGTGCCTCCCTCTATCTGCCAGTATGGTTGTCTGACTCTTTCTGTGAATCGCTGACTCACTCCATGTTATTCAGGTCGTTTGATCACAAGATGTTGCCGTCGTTCGTTACACGTGGCTGATTTTCACCATCATCATCACTACCATAACCGCCGACATCCGTTCGGCTTCTTTATTCCTTTCAGGCGGCATCAGCTTGTCAGAAAGCCATTGGGCGAGAAGGAGGAGGCGAGGGCTGCTGCAGACGTTCTTTGGCCAAGGTGCAACCGCCACGTAAGCGACCAAGTCCTGGGCCACCGGGGCGCAGCAGCCGATCAGGATGATCGAGTTGAAGTGGCGAGATGCCGTGAGCTGCCTGACAGTCGACAGTTGGGGATCTCCGAGATGACATGCATCATTGAACACAGCGCGATGTCGCATCTTCTTATGCTTGGGCTGATGAACTGCTATTTCTAACGCAGCTCCATCAAAGTGAACAGTCTGGATTGGGTAGATGAACTCTGGAGAACGTCTTTAGGAGTCTGGGCGATGGGTAGGTCGGTCATCATTCTGGAGAGGATCTGTTCGGGATTCCTCATCGAATAACCGAGGGACAGCTGAGGATGAAGAGGAGGACGAGAAGGAGGAGGAGGAGTGATGTGATGAGGACAATGGCTTGCTTTGGATTCGAGATTTTGAGGAACCGACACAACGGATGACTCTCTTTTGTGAAACACAGCCTAAACCTCAGACTTTGTAAGTTATAAAAGTTATGCAGATAATCGTAGCTTTGATATAATCTCGAACGATAAAGAACAATTTACCTTCTTCCTTCCTGCTTGCAGGTTGATTCTTGCCCTTCACAGTTTCTCAGTCCTCCCTTTCAGTTGTCTGTCTGTCTGTCTGTCTGACAGCCTGCCTGACTGCCTGTAAGCGTTTATAAGTCACCTAACCTATTCAGTCGTTGCTTCTGTCTCTCTCGTCGAACGTTTCATCGTCTTAATCGAGAGAGCAGATTCTCTTATTCTGATGCACAGAATCTTAGTTTAGCTTTGACGAAAGCAAGAATTCCTTGGACATTGTGCCCTGTGCACAATTTTAGGGCCTAATTGTAATTTCAATCAGAAATTCACAAAAGCGCCTCTTCAAGAGGAATTAACTAGAGGTGCTCTCTACCCTTAACCTAAATGATGTTAAAAGTTTTGATTAAGAACAGGGAGTTCACGGTTAGCAAGCAATGCTCAGATAAGTAGCACGAGACTGCAATATTGCTGTCGTTTATTATTTATTAGGCCTATTTATTATTATTTCTATATTTACTAAGCGCCACTATCTAATGACTACGCACCATTCGATGACGCTGAGCAACTGTGGGTAAAGGACTTGCTTAAGCTCCCTACATAGTAATCGTCTCAGAGACAGCTCGAACCCGTACTTTCCGCGTTACAAGCCGAGCACTCTAGCCAACCGGCTTGTATATCAAAAGTCATTTCTTACTAACTCGTTAAAAAGACTGTTCTGTGAAATTATTTCGATATTTTAGGTTTGTCCAATCGTAATAGTAATCGTAAACTCGAGATTTCTACAGTACCCAAAGAAAGCTAGGTCGCGGGAACCATCTTATTCACAGACACTCAGTCAAAATAAAAATCGTTAGGCAGGAAGGGTCAGATTCGGTTCGAGGTCAAGAGCCAAGGGTCAGGCAGGCAGACAGTCAGACGGCGACGGTGGGTAATGCTTGGAATTGGAGCGACAAGATAGAGAAGGAGAAGTGGAATCAGGATAGGATTTGTGGAAGACGAGTGTTTTTCAAGCTGTGATTAAAAGACCTGCGCAGAGATAACAAGGGGTGAAGTGTTGAAGAGTTCATAGGATGAGTCATTAAATTGTTCTCTTCTAGAGGGCACTAATTCCTACTCATGAACACACTGACTCATGCCAGAGGGCAGTATTTCCTACTCATGCCAGAGGGCAGTATTTCCTACTCATGCCAGAGGGCAGTATTTCCTACTCATGCCAGAGGGCAGTATTTCCTACTCATGCCAGAGGGCAGTATTTCCTACTCATGCCAGAGGGCAGTATTTCCTACTCATGCCAGAGGGCAGTATTTCCTACTCATGCCAGAGTGCAGTATTTCCTACTCATGCCAGAGGGCAGTATTTCCTACTCATGCCAGAGGGCAGTATTTCCTACTCATGCCAGAGGGCAGTATTTCCTACTCATGCCAGAGGGCAGTATTTCCTACTCATGCCAGAGGGCAGTATTTCCTACTCATGCCAGAGGGCAGTATTTCCTACTCGTGCCAGAGGACAGTATTTCCTACTCATGCCAGAGGGCAGTATTTCCTACTCATGCCAGAGGGCAGTATTTTCTACTTATGAGATACGGCTTGAGTTCCTCAGTTTGTCAATTTCGCTGTTCCGCAGGCGCCTGAAGACTGTCTTGTTTGACAGTCATTTCTCTGCTTTGGGTCGGGAGCGCCTCTGATGAGTTTATTCTTGAAATGTCGCTTTATAAAATAATATCCGATTACAATTACAATTACTGATACTGGCCTGGTGTTAACAGATCATACACGCAATTATTATCAGTGTTGGATCCAGGATTGCTTGCGGGGGGACTATGTCATTTCCAGAGAGGCGCCACATTCTGGCAGTCCACCATGCATGGGTCTGGCATATAACCAAGAGGGACGCGAGGGAGAACCCCAACCCCGCGTGCCTATAGCTAAATCCGCCACTATCAAGTATGTATGTCATATTTACACAGCCCCATTAGTTAGTTAAGCTCTTAGTTAAGATTCCTACATAAAATCTGTGTTTGTTTGTTTCTCTTTTGTTCTCCAGACAAATGGTGTAATCGCCGACGTTCATTGAGTAGTAGTTCCAGTGTGTTTAACTACACCTTATGCCCCATCAAAAACCGTTGACGTTGCCCTCCTCCTTTATCCAGGCTTGGGACTGGCTCCAGTGGCGGAGTTCGAAGTTCATTGACAACGACCTTCGAGCTTTTAAAGTCCCTCAGGTCTTCTCGATTTTTGATTGCTGCTCAGAAAGTCTTTCAAAAATAATTGACATTCGAGCTTCAATCAAACATCAAAGAAGACATTCAACTACAGCTGAACTCAGTCACGCTCTTCGGTCCTCCAAAGATGTCATCACTTGTGAACATTTGTTCGGCATACTTGACAGAATATTTAATTTAATACGAAGAACTGAAGGATGCGCAGAATCGAATAGGAGGCTCTTTTCAATGCTGTTGCGATAAGTATCGCAATCGTAAGCTCGATATTTCTAAAGCGCCAATTGAAAGCTAGGGCACCAGCTTATTCACAAGCGCTGCGTCAAGTCAATGGGTCTGCACCAAGTCCGGTTGCCAGAAAACCACAGAGAGAAGGAGACAGAGAAGCTGTTAGGGTGGGTTGTGTTTAAGCCGGGGGAAATGGGAAGGATGGATCAGGGTAAGATTTCTTGAAAAGGTGACACCAGTTTTGAATGGAATACCTGAGGAGTAACAGATAGTATGCATGCATATATCTCTCCATTTCTGTAGCGCCTTTCAGTACCTCACAGAAGTACTTCTTGCTAGCGTAACTGATGCTAGAGTGCAAAAAGAACAACAAGCAAGCTCGTCGGTTATGAATAGATAAATTTATTTTTTATTGTATAAGTAAAGTTCGTTTCTTTTCTATTAATAACCAAAATAAAGTTCAGCCTGGTTTGATCTTGTCAACTTAGATCTACAGACAAACTAAACATATAGTTAAGAGCGTTCATTCGTGCCCTCTAGCGAACAGACTAAAAGGTTCTTTACTGTTACTGCCATCTGTAGAATAATGGTAATAGTCGTTTAAATGTCGAACATCAAGGGCTTATAGAAAAGGAAACGAATGCTTCCCCTACGTCTCACTTGTGAGATATGGGATGCTTTACTGTTTACTTTACTGTTGAGCTCAATGCAACAGTTGGCTGCAATAGCTGAAAAACGAAACAGTTTAAGTTGCTCATTTTATATAAATGGTATCACGAGCAGAGGCGTCGATCCGTAGTAAACATTGGAGGGGCCCGGGCCTAAAGTGGGGGTCTGGGCGCAAAGCCCCTGTCGGGTTCCAGAGGCAAAGCCTCTGGTATGGGGGTCAAGAATAGGCCTAATGCAGGAAGAATGAGAACTTCATCAGTCCACAGGTGCCTTTTACTGATTTTACAGGTAAAATATTGCTGGCCAACCAATGGCCGAGCTCTCATGCTCAAAATATTGCCTGAGCAAGGGTTCCGGGGCACCCATATGATTGACGCCTCTGGGAACATTGGTGTCAATGCAAATCTGTGAAGTAGCACCGCAAGAAAATAATTTGCATCAGAAAGACCAGCGTAACTGCTTCCTAAATAGAGGTGTCGAACTATAGGCCACATTTAGTGAACACATTTTTCCTTTCTACTTCCTCTAATAAAATTACTTATTTAATTCTAGATCCCAAATTTTTCGTTAATAAAGACTGGATTGGACCCATATAGATTCCTTGGATTGGACCTAAAGACAATTCTTTGAGCATAGACAAAAGTAAAACCATAATTCTTTTCAAAAATGTTTTAATTGCATTAGCAAGATGGCAGCACAGGTTCATTAATGTCAGTTATATTCGCTAGGTGCCAGCACGGTTTTGAAAAAGACCATTAGATCAAATCGCGCGCTGGTTACAGGAATCCTATGCACGTGTTGAGCACTCCTTCACATTCCTTCGGACTGTAAGTTTGGCTGTCCCTGTGCTTGTCTGTCGGCCTGTCTGTGTTTATGGCGGATTAGGCAGCTGGAAAGTGTGCTGCCTGCAGATACGAGAAGGATTGTTGACGTTATTACAACATTTCGGACGCTTGATTTCTTTGTTTGTATATAATTAGTCATGTATGTTATTTCCTGCCCATCCCGCTGAGCACCTGCTTTTAAAGGTTTCGCTGTGAGTATGGCGTTGCCAGATCCATACGTAATACACCTGCCTACTTAAAATAGTTTTGCCGCCCTTTCTCGGATCTGGCTGGTCACCGATCCCTTATTAAATGGGAAAAGCCTGAACAGCGCCCTTTTCTTCGGCCTCGGCTGTGCTACGGCGCTATATAAATTTTATTATTATTATTAGTGTTTGTTATTGTTCTTGTTGTTGTTGTTGTTGTTGTTATTATTATTATTATTATTATTACTACTACTACTACTACTACTACTATTATTAAGTGGGGAAGACTTAAGGGCAGGAACAAAATGTTGGAGGAAATGAATCTTCGGTGAGAAATATAGAAAAAAACTGATGTGGAGGGAAGAATGTTTGCACACACGTGCCACACCACTCTGGAATAACTCCCCCCAAAATTGCCACAGTTTTCTGACCCATCATACAAACTCATCGATGCTCCACCGCTTGCAATTTCTGCTTCGGCCTTTCATTGAAAGCTCAAAACATTCCTCTTTCACAGATTGTACCCTGACACCCGTTCTTCCTCATCTCTCTCTCCTCTTCAACCCCAAACACCACCACCCGTAGCTGCCACCCTGTCTCTCCATCTGACTTTTGGATCTTGACTTGGAACTGAACCCTTTTGCCTATCGATTTTGTTTTGACTGAGCGCCTGTGAATAAGCTGGTACTCGCGGCGCGGCTTTCGTTGGGCGCTGTAGAAATCTCAGAATTACGATTACGATTACAACTTTGTCAACAGGCAGTCAAATTTGGTAACGATTTATCCTGGAAAGTAAATGGGCCCGTGTTCAGGACCTTGGGATTCATCCATTGCCGGCTCAAGGATCAACGGAGTTGGAATGAACGTGTCCCCTACGTCCTAATGTTGGACATGGTAGCCTTATTGCAGTAGCTTCTAGTGTTTAACATCTTATGGCTGCCAGGGTCATTGACGTCGACCTTTTTACCTTATATTACCATTAAAGTAATGCGTTTACACAAAATATGCGTGGGGAGGTCAGCTAACTTACTTAAAAATAGAGGTGTCGGCGTGTATCCGACATGGAATGAACAAGTTTGTTCTTTACCACTTTCGCATCTTATAAAATTACTTTAACTGATGTTATGCCCTAATATTTTACTAATAAAAACATGGTTTAGCAAAAAGAAATATCTTCGAAAATAAGTAGAAATTAAACAGCGTCTTCTACATTGATTGTGAAAAGACGCATGCCTATTGAAAATGGTTCATTTGCATTCGCTAGGTGGGAGCACGGTTTCAAAAGCCCATTGAGCTGGCAGTTTCAACACGAATTCCAAACACGTAAGCTATTGACTACTCCTTTTCGTTGCTTCTCTGATTGGATGTCTGTCTGTCTCTGTGTTTGTCTGTCTGTTTATCTATGTTTATGGCAGATTAGGCAGCCTTTATGCAAGTGTAAAAGCCTTGTTGGCTGTATTTCTAAATTTAGGCAGTATCCTTTGCATGCACGTGTGTCTACTTCACTGACTGCCCATCCCACACAATACTTTTTAAAGATATTGTTGCGGGTCTGGTGATGACAGCCGGCCTACTTAGACTAGCTTTGTTTCGGGTCTGGCCCGCCGCCCATGTCTTCGGGGTGGAATGATTGTTCACAGAGGCGTCGATCCGTCGTAAACATTGGGGGGGGGGCGGGCCTATAATGGGGTCTGGATGCGAAGCCCTATTGGGCTTCAGGGGCAAAGACCCTGGTATGGGGGTCAAGATCGAAGTAGGCCTAATGCAGACAGACGCAAAGCCCAAAGCTCGGAAGACAAACAATGAGAAATGTCGCTAATATTACTTACAATGGAATGTCAACTTAAGTAGGCCTATACACAGCAGTTATATGGCAGTAATGCTAAAGCAGCGCAATATGAGCACATAATTATTTATTCGAAAATGAACTTGCCCAAAATGTTCTTCCTGATTGTAACTGGCTTTCAATTTCACCTCATTGCATCTACACCAAACAGTGATGAAAAGCTGATGAGCCTACCTCCACAAGTGCAATTTCACCATCAATAATGACTTGTTGAAAATTAACGAAATCTTATATCCATATACTTAACAGAGGGCGCTTTCTTCGGCTAGCGATGCAGAGACTGTGTGGGGATTATAATCATAAAGGGCGACTATACGAATATGGGTATATATGTATCCACCCCATAATTACAAAACCATATGTACATAAGGTACATGTATATGGTTTTGTAACTGAAGAGACTAATTTAGCGGGTCGGCTTGCATCTGTACTGCCTGACTAGTCGAAGATGACATCCAGATGGCGATGGCCTTGATGTGAGAGCAAGTTGTATGACCTGCATTCCATTAATTTTTCAGGGTTGTGTCAAACATTGCTATAGATCTGTGCCCCCGGCGACCTGTGTGGCTTAAAGTCTGTATATCTAACTGCTTGTGACTCAGGTCGCTTGGTCGACCTGCATGTAATTATGTACTTTTGTAGTACATATTCATGTATCTGTCTTTCTGTCTGTCCGTTTGTCTACCCAAGCAAAAGTAGGCATAGACAGCAATACCTAGAGAGGTACGTACAATCGGAAATTACCGACTGGGATTGTTTACTAAAGTCTTAAAGTGAAGAATGACAACTTTTGTCAGTCCAGAGCTGCCTTGTACCGATTTTACAGCTAAAATATTGCCGGGGCCCAAGCAATGGCCGGGCCCCCAGGCTCAAAATATTGCCGGGGCCCGGGCCCCAGGGGCACCCATAGGATCGACGCCACTGATCACGAGGTTATTGAATTGTCGGTTTTTTCTTATTTCGCCTACGATTCCTCGCTCAGTCGATGGACATATGGCGTGTTAACAAATGCATTACTTACTTACTTATTTGTAAAATGAAACTGCTTAAAGTGAATGATAACGACGTCAAATTATAAATCATATTCATAATAGTAAGCTCGAGATATCTACAACGAAAGCTAAGTCACGGAAACCAGCTTATTCACAGATGCTCAGTCAAAACAAAATCGATGGGCAGGAAGGGTTCGGTAAATAAAACAATGCAATGTAAAACAGCAACATATGAAAGTAGTTATCCAACCATATTGCTAGTTACCTGCCAACAACATTAAGGTTTGACGTGTAGGCCTATCTTTAAGGCTATCCGTCGTCGAAATGGGCTGAAAATGGACGATATACATTTAAAGGAATCACGTTCCAGTAGACATTATTCTTACGAAAGAATTTTAGAAACTATAATGATTTCTCATTAGTCAACGTTAAATACGTGTCATTATCTTCTTATTCGGCACCTAACTAAACTAAGACGCATCTCTTTCAACTTGCTTACCCACCGTAGCCTGGCTTCTGGCGTCTCCGACCTACAGCATTTCGACTGGGCTTCTCCAACGGATAATGATTCAGAATTGCGGTTTTACTTGAAGCGACCATCGGCTGATGCCCTGGGCATTTTGATAACGGCGCTGTATAAATCTTTAGATTAGTTTATTACAAAAGCGCTATAAGTATGTATCACTACGTATCACTAAATTTGTAAAGCGCCTTTTAAGTAACTCACAAAGGCGCTGCAGCACGGCTACCTAACGGTCTCTAAATAGGAACGTTTTGAGACGGGCAGAAAATCTTTCTTGAACTGTTTGTTCAACAGTTCAAGAAACATTTTCTGCCCGTCTCAAAACGTTCCTATTTAGAGACCATTAGGTAGCCGTGCTGCAGCGCCTTTGTGAGTTACTTAAAAGGCGCTTTACAAGGGATCGGATATCTGGTGGAAGAGTGTTCCAGAGAGACGGCCCCAAAGTGGAGAAGGCGCGGCCCGCCCGAGCAGACGTACGAGAACGTGGTACAACGAGTTTACCATGTGTCGCCGATCGTAGTCTCTGTCGACCAGGTTGATCAGTATAGATGAGATTAGATTAGGCACTAGAAATACATTAGGCCTATTCATTTGTCATAGTTTCAATAGAATTCGACAGAACTGCTTCGTCATTTGTCAGTTGACTTACGCTCGACTTTTATTATGATGCACAAAGCATCAATCGATGTGGAACCCGTAGTCAAACACCGTCGGAGAACCTGTTCGAATCTGACAAGCCTGCTTTAAAGAAACAAAGAGTTTGGCTACGGCGGATAAAGAAGTCGAAAGAGATTTTTTGGACCTGAGTAGCAGTAAAGAACTAGCAGAACAGATACATGACACCGGAAAGAGGATGAGAGACTGAGTGAGGTCTTGTACTGAACAATAGAGGCAAAACTTCTGGAATAAGTTAAATGATTAGGCCTATTTCTATTTCTATTAACAGAAGCGAATTCGCCACATACTCTGCACTTTTCACTTTACTTTAAAGTAGGCTATTTTTTTTGAAAGAGCGCTTAATCAAAATGGTAGTAGGTCTAAGCCTAAAATTTACTCAAGTAAAACTGCGGACGAGTAATTTAATCTAATCTAATCTAAAACTTTTATAGCGCCACTGTAATAATGCTCGAGGCATCAGTCGATGGTCGCTGCTAAACAAAATCATTGTCCGAATCAAATTCCATGGCGAGTCCGGGTCGAAAAGCCAGAGAGGAGTCCAGAAGTCACAGAGACAGCCATCGGAAGAAATGAGTTCAGGAAAAGATAAGTTTACTTTTACTTTTAAATAAGTACTTAAATTTAGGATTACTTAAGTTCTTTGGTCCGGTACTCCGAACAACACCGATAATTGTCCAATTAAAAAATAAAAATTACAGTTGCACAGTTTACACTCGCAATAAATAGAATCCCCAACGGCTTTCCTAAACAGATCGACAGCGCGAGCTTTATCCAATCTCTTCTATACTCAAAACTGAAAACACTCCTCTTCCACAAATCTTATCCTGATTCGTTCTCTTCCCCTTATCTCCCTTTCCGATTCAATTCCAAACACCATCCACCATAGCCGTCAGACTGTCTCTCTGCCTGATTCTTGGACTGGATCTTGACCTGAAACCGAATCCTTCCTGTCTATCGATTTTGTTTTGACTGAGCGCCTGTGAATAAGTTGGTTCTCGCGATATGGCTTCCACTGGGCGCTGTAGAGATATCGAGTTTACGATTGCAATTACCATGAACGGTGTAATACTACGAGCGTGCTCGGAGTGTACGTGGAACAGACTGTAGGTGATTCTTAGCGAACGTGGAAAATACCAACTGTTTGAAAAACATCCATGGAATGGGTTGAACTAACAGAATAATAAAATAATAGCATTCAACCAAAACGAACGAATTATTGCGCCTAATATTAATGAGTTCAGGAAAAGATAAGTTTACTTTTACTTTTAAATAAGTACTTAAATTTAGGATTACTTAAGTTCTTTGGTCCGGTACTCCGAACAACACCGATAATTGTCCAATTAAAAAATAAAAATTACAGTTGCACAGTTTTCACTGGCAATAAATAGAATCCCCAACGGCTTTCCTAAACAGATCGACAGGCTGTACAGTGTCGAATTGCCCAAAACACGAATTTTAATGAAGAAATGTTAAAACAATTTGCAAAAGTTTACATAAATTTCATTTAGAGATGTGGATGCTACTCACGCGTTTTGCGACTATTGAGAGATCGTGCGTCAGGTGTGAAGTGGCCTCCATTGATTGTTATTGTAAATGATCCTCTGAACTTGAAACATCTACAGCTACTGGACTGCAGCCGACGGATAATTGTGCACGACTTCCGGTTAGGGCATAAAACTTTGTTCATATACACAAGCCCATGCAAAGTTCGTCAACTTCACAGAATTTTAAAAGATCCGGTCTGTTGCCGCAGAATGTAATGACGACTATAGTCTACAATATGCATGTGCGCGTAACAGATGCAAATAAAGGCCATTTTATAATTTCATGCTTACTTACGTACTCGCTTAGCATTACATCTGTCGTCTGCTGTCTTTGCCCTAAAAGAAAAGTTCGGCAGCGCCTTAAACTAGCCCTGAGGCAGGCATGGGTGTGAAATATTGCGACTTCCATTTCTTAGCCTCGGCATATGAGGGCCGGCGGCCAGACCTCTCTATCGTCGTCTGATCTTCCCATCGACGATGTACCGTGCGCCTGTGAATAATCTGGTCCCCGTGACTTGGCTTTCGTTGGGCGCTATAGAAATCTCGAGATTACAATTACGATTACCGTCCTTTAAATTTACTCAATATAACTGAGTAAATGTAAATGTAGAGGTTTTATAAAAGAATCGTATGGGTTCGACACTGCTCATTTTGCAATGAATTGATCAGTTGAGATTCTTCACCACGGCTGCCCGTTTGAACGGGCGCTACGCCAGTTAAGGTCTCCGTGCAGGGACCTTGTGAGTCCGCTAGGGGGCACAAGCCGAAATCTGTTGGGGCATTTGAACCTCCGACCTCTAAGCTGATAGTCCAGCACGCTAGCTGGCCTCGTTAGCTCATTGGTTAAAGCCTACGTCTATATGCCTCTGCATGAGAATGCCGGTTCGCATACCGGTAGTGGCTATATTTTAAAGATTTTAATCTCGGGCTAGCACTGGCCGTACACTGGGACCATAAATGGCGTGGTACCCATTCAAACAGGCAAGATGGTGAATTATCTCACCCGATAAATTTTTTGAAATATGAGCAGAGTCGAGGCCATACGGTCGCTATATAAGACCTCTGCATTTAAATTTATATAAAACCGTGTACATTTACAGTTTTACATTTAACTATTGGACCCTTGCACACAACTTTCGCCCTAACTGAGCGATAATCCGAACTCTCTTGTCATCCGTTAACTACTGATAGAGATCAATGGTCGTCATCGGGAATGCAGAAGATGACGACGGCAAGAAGAAGGTGTGTTAAACTTATCATGTCTTAGTTGTTGTGAATTTTCTTACAGTTATTTTCTGTGGGTAAACAACGACTGACGATGGTGAATACGACGAGCTGGCCACAGCTGCGGTCTGTTGCAAGCAGTAGGCATAAATTTAGTTGTTGACGGGGTTTGTTTACCGCAGTCGATGCGAAGGTGAAGGCAGATGGGCAACGCCAGCCCAGATGACATTGGTATGCATTCAACCATACCCAGCGTATTATGTGATTATAGTTAGTTATGATTCGTATTCGTCTGACCTTCGTACGAGTCATAACTGGTTTACACTCGGGGTAAACGCCGTATGCTCAGCAGACACGGCTAGCTAGTCGATGCAAAAGTTGAATGAGTTCAAGTTTCGCAGCCGCAATCAACTGATTTTTTTCGGCGAACAAGTCTGACCGACACACGGTGGATTTATCTAATCTGATCAGATTTGAGGGCTTCTAAGGCGTTGTTATCATAATACAGAAGACATTAAGATATGCTAGCTTTGAAGTGGACTGACAAGGGATCCGATACATCTGTATAGTGCGTCACTGTTGCTTGATTAATAGTGCTTGAGTTGAAGATTGAGCTGTGAACAATTATAGGTTGCTTAGGTATCCTGAGTGCAATCAGAATGTATTGAGGCAGGTGTAAATATATAATACCTATGAATACCGCACAGAAACCGACTTCCTTTCAAGTATTGCAACTATTCTTTTCACTTTCACAGTTACCAATCAGTGAATCATGTGGAAGAATAAATTTCTTTAGTCTCTGGGAGTCAATAGAAATTAGTGTGCTGTCATATGCATTAGTGGGTGAAAATCAATGTGCGTGTGAATAGCACCATTTTGCTGCTGAATCAGTGTAACACTGGCAGTGATAATATAATTGTCCCATATTGGAGGCCTGAAATCTCTGTGTTTCCAGTTAGGTTTTGCCAGTGTTTAGCTCCATACATACTGATAGACTGTAACTGTAATCATAAACTTTCAGTGTCCATCTTACAATCATGCAGCACCCAAAGAAAGCTAATTGCAGGAGCCAGCTTATTCACAGGTGCTCAGTCAAAGCAAAATCGATGGGCAAGAAGGCTTCAGTTCCAGTTCAATAGCCAAGAGTCAGGCAGGCAGACAGTCAGACAGTCAGACAGCTATGGTGGATGGTGTTTGGAATTGAGCCGGAAAGTGAGATCAGGGGAAGAGGAAGAATCAGAATTGGATTTTGTGGAAGAGGAGTGTGTTTAGTTTTGAATGAAAACCTACACAGAAATCGCAAGAGGTGAAGGGTTGGTGAATTCATATGATGGGTCAGATAACTATCATCGTATGATGGATCAGATAACTGTCATAATTATAAGTGTGTAATGAATGAATGACTGGAGGTAAAGACAACTGGAGTTCCAATGATATGACTGGAAACTATTATAACTATAGTTATAATAGAATGACCTGCTTGTCAGTTGTAGCCTAAACCTGGACAGCTTATGTGAAATTGCTTGATGCTGCTGCTGTTGCTAATTACGACAAAATGGCTTCCGTTGTGCTGAGTTCAGTGTTTGGTAATGTTGCTGGGACTGATGATGTGTTTGGTAGACGACATGCAGTCTTTTATTGAACTCGGCTGTTCTGATTTTTAAACAAGGCTGAGGCTGTTCCTGATAGGCTGCTTCCTTTTCCCATCTCTACAGAGCATCAGCTGTGTCCTGCTAAGTCTGTCTACCTGCCCACCGTCTTGCCAACTGTCTTGCCAACTGTCTTTCCATATGTCTGTCTCTTTTTCACTCACTGTTGGGTTTTGTATGCCTTTTGCTGTACGTGATGGTGCCAGAGAAGTTACTGTTTGTTGTTAAGCATATCTGACCTTTGTTGAATTGTTAAAATTTTTTGCACTTTTCCTATGAGGACTATTATTTATAAAGACTGGTAATAAATAAATAAGTAAATATGTAAAAGGTAAACCTGTTGTTCGTCATGTCAAAAAGGTAAACCTGTTGTTGGTCTTGTTAAAAAGGTAAACCTGTTGTTGGTCTTGTTAAAAAGGTAAACTTGTTGTTGGTCATGTCAAAAAGGTAAACCTGTTGTTGGTCTTGTTAAAAAGGTAAACCTGTTGTTGGTCTTGTTAAAAAGGTAAACCTGTTGTTGGTCTTGTTAAAAAGGTAAACCTGTTGTTGGTCATGTCAAAAAGGTAAACCTGTTGTTGGTCATGTCAAAAAGGTAAACCTGTTGTTGGTCTTGTTAAAAAGGTAAACCTGTTGTTGGTCATGTCAAAAAGGTAAACCTGTTGTTGGTCTTGTTAAAAAGGTAAACCTGTTGTTGGTCATGTCAAAAAGGTAAACCTGTTGTTGGTCATGTCAAAAAGGTAAACCTGTTGTTGGTCTTGTTAAAAAGGTAAACCTGTTGTTGGTCTTGTTAAAAAGGTAAACCTGTTGTTGGACATGCTTGTTTTTAAACCAAAGATCCTTGGGTGTTGCTTCTGAAGAGCTGCTGAAAAGATGTGTAGACAAGTGTTTTGTTTTTACCTTTCTATTACCTCGGGTAGTAAATAAATAAATAAATGTATATATGTATATTCTTGTATCTTTGGTTTTTATAGCACCTTTTATGTACCTCTCAGAAATGCTTTCCACTAGCTTAATTGATGCTAGAGTTTTGAAAGAAGTACAAGTTCCATCTACGAATAGGTGTAAAGGTACACAGCTTTATATAGCGACCGTATGGCCTTGACTCTGCTTATTTTACAGTGAATTTGTAGGTGAGATCCTTCACCACTGCTGCCCGTTTGAATGGTACCACACCATTTAAGGTTCTTGTGCATGGACCGTTATATTTTTAGAGAAAGCAAGTAGGCCTAGTGTAATGCAGGGCGATCAGGCAGCCAAGTAGCAGTATGGACTAGTACACCAGACTGTGTCAGCTTTTGAGATGGTATAATCACATGCTTTGTAATCAGAATCATAAGCTCAGTAATTCTGCAGCCCAAATGAAAACTAAGTCATGGGAACCAGCTTATTCACAGCGCTTGGTCAAAACAAAATCGTTAAGCAAGAAGGGTTCGGATTAAAGCTTTGATGATGATGAGTTCTCTGCCCGAAGGCAGGTCCATTGGCTTTATGCCACCCGGGGATGAGATGAGTGAGGTGGTTTCCAGTTGCCTTCCTTACAGACAGTTTTGGATGAGCAACTTGTCCAAGGTTGCTGTGCAGTGGCTTGAGGCAGATTCGAACCCCGCAACCCTCTGTTTTTGAGGCACAGACCATACCACTATGCCACTACGTCCTGCTTTGATGACATCTGGCTGATACTGGTAGAGCAGCTTATGTGTAAAAAAGTAAAGTTGTCTGTTTTGTTTAGATTGAAAGCTACATTCCGTTGACAAGGCTGTCATCTTGAGACGTGTCTTCTGTTGAAAATGGCTGATGTTTGGGTCCAGGTGGTAATTGGTCTCGTCAAAGGATTCGTCTTTACCTATGACTTGCTGGCATACTTTCCATACTACCTCTTCTACGGTCTGAAACAGAAGCTTTCTACCTCTAACCGGGTCAAGGCAAGCATCGGAATTGGTTGCAGCTGAATCTATAGTATTTCTAATGCACAATTCATGCTGCTTTTTTAACACTTTCTACCGGTTCAATATGATCAGGAAGCCTGTGAGGTTCTTTTCCCACTGTGTTGATTATATTAGTGGCGTTGACAAAGTCAAAATACCTGACCATGTGTATGACTATAATAACATTTGTGTGAATCAAGTAAGAACATCAAGAATCACATAAAGTTTATGAACTACTTTTGATCAAATTGAAGATATCAACTTTCATGGAGCTGCTAACCCATCATAACTGACTTTCCATTTCAAAACCCTTTAGATTTAGAAGACTTTTAGTTCCATTTTTCTCTCCAGCCCTTTTTGAACTAGCCAGTCAGCTGCTTTCGTCCAGGTTAGGTGATTTTAAGCCTGACCCCTACATTCTAACCCTTATATGAATCACAGCTACCTTATTAGGGCACCACAGCTTAGGGCACAACAGCTACCTTACTAGGGCACCACAGCTACCTTATTAGGGCACCACAGCTACCTTACTAGGGCACCACAGCTACCTTGTTAGGGCACCACAGCTACCTTATTGGGGCATCACAGCTACCTTGTTAGGGCACCACAGCTACCTTATTTGGGCATGAAATGAATTAGCTCTACCTAAACATAGTGTCACATCCATGTCTAGCAAACTACAACTTGAGCATGTAACTTTTGATGTGTACAAACTGTCTACCCTTCCATTGTGTTTCCCAGAACTAATCAAAGATGTCCATTTATGCAACTGAAAAGTCTGCAGAAATAAAGTTACAACCATCCTTGTCATAAAATTATCAAGTACAGTACAATCAGACTTCAGACTGAATCAGTGATTTTCAGTGTTGCAATGGACACATAAGGTAAACAAAATCTTTCAAGGGTCATCCAAGTTCAAACTGGATGACCTTGAAATAATAATAATAATAATAAATTTCTAATGCACCAGTGTTTAATGCTCAAGGCGTCAACCGATGGTGCATTAAAGCCAAGCTACAATCAGGTCAAGATCCAGAAGGTCAGTCCAGTCAGAAATAAAGACCATTAACTGTTTAAAACATGTAAACATTTTCTCAAAACTGTATTTTGACTGCTTTTAACGTACTGTTAATCTAATCTTTCTAGTTATTATGGAGTGCAACGTTTTCTGCTGTGGCTTCTGTTTGCAGGCAAAACCTACTGTGCCGGATGATCCTAGTTCACCATATAGAGCGGTGGAAAACTGGGATAGACTTCTGACTTCACCATTTCCAAATTGTTATACATTGGATGAGTATTTTAACCAAGCCGTGGAGAGATTTGGGCCTAGACGTTGCCTTGGGACAAGAGACCTTCTGTCCGAAGAAGATGAGCGCCAGCCAAACGGAAAAATCTTCAGAAAGGTTTGTCTGTCAGAGCGTCATGTTTTGCTAAATTTTATCTTGCTCTGTGTTTTGTTCGTAGTTGTCAGTTTGAACTCTGTGTGCTTGTGTATGTAACTGTAATTTTGTAATTGTAACTATTTGTGACTGGCAACTTATGAGCAGCTAATCAGTGGTGCTGTCTCTGCTAGCCAAAACAGTGTTAAATGTCATTAAGAACAGAAAGTCCGTTGGTGGGCTCACACACGCATGCACGCACACACACACACAAGGCCTAAACTAAACACCTAAACTGAGCCCACATTTTGCCTGTTAGGTGCTGATTCGAAGGATCTATGCCACTGCGCTGCATCCCATCCAGTGATGCTCTTATAAGCTTCAGTTAGGTCTCCTCTGCTCCTGCTTCTCTCTAATGTTATTAGCCCACACCTTTTCAACAGTTCTTCGTCGCTTTGACCTGTGTAGCCCCAAAATGAGTTTGTTTGCTCTCCTCTGCACCTTCTCCAGTTGGCAAACGTTGCAGACTGAAGAAAGTGTTCTGTGTGATTGTTCTTAGGCGATCCTTGGTGATTATCAGTGGTTGACGTATGAGCAGGTGAATGAACGAGTCGATCGCTTCGGCTGTGGTCTCCTTGTCCTAGGTCAAGAACCAAAGTCCAACATTTGTATATTTGCAGAGACCAGGGCTGACTGGATTGTAGCCGCACTTTCCTGTTTCCGATTCTGTTTTCCACGTAAGTATATTATTATTTTTTTGTTCAACTTCAGGTATATGATCCCTTAGGAGTTAGCAAATTCTCCAGAGAATGTAAAACATTATTATTATTGCATTTATTAGTTGTGCAAGGTAATTGAATCTGAATCTTACTTAAGAGCAGTTGTGAGTGAAGGACTTACTCAAGGTCCCTAGTAAGTTATCGTCTCAGAGGAGTCTCAAACCTGTACTCTCCACGTTACAAGCCGAGCGCTTTAACCTGTCGGCTACCGTGCCTCATTGTTATTTATGTATCGCTATTATTTATTATTATTGTTTCTGTATACTTGAAAGATTGTGTCCAAAGGATGTGATGCAAAAAGTGTATAACAGACAGAAGCTTCAGCTGGAATGGATGGTCTTTGCTGACAATAGGCTCTTTTACCTACTTACTGACTTACTTTGAAGGTGCTATAGAAGAAGTTGCATTGAAAAGATGGATGACCATAGATAGGCAATGTAGTAAGAATGAAGTCTGTTATTATTATTGTCGATCATGTTATTAAATATTTTATATATCCCAATATTTAGGATCGTTAGGTAGGTTTATAGCAGTGCCCAAGCACATGGTTTAAGTGCCATCTTGAGGGGCTTAGGGGATCAAGTCCTGGAAAAGATGAAGCCGTTTCCTCACTGGAAACGGGTGGGAGGTCTCTAGCATGTCATGGGTCGCATCAGTCATCCTGCTTCCCAGTGCTGTGATGAATGGCTGAAATTTAAACATTTTGAACATGCTGCATCTCTCTTCAGATTTGTTTACATTTTGTGTTGTGAAGCACTTTTTATAAATCAAGATGTTTCATTTTTAAAGTGCATTTCTAAATGTAGACATTTTGTTTATCATAATATTTTTCTAAAATAGCAACTTTTGCTGTTTTTTTACAAATTGCAACTTTCCCACTAAATGGTGAACATGCCAGAAAATTTGAACTAATGATAATTTGCACATACTGACACATATTTGGTCAAATGTTTTGGGTAATTTGTTTATTTGGAATGTTGTTGATTTTTAAAGTAACAACGCTGTATTCCACTTTGGGAGATGAAGCAATTGTCCATGGAATCAACGAAACGGAAGTCTCTTTTGTCATAACATCAGCTGAATTGCTGCCAAAATTTAAAGTATGTTTTTGTGATGTTAGAGAATCTTAATTATTTTGAGTTATATAAAAATAAATTTTAAAAAATAAATTAAAAAATAAGAAAATAAAGTGAAAAGTCTTTGCTCTTCATTTGGGTCTGGGCTGATGCCATTCTGTGCTCTTTAACTGCAGGGATTTCAATCAGTCCATTTCAGTGTTCATTTATTTCAACTAAAATAGATTTAGTGTTTTTAGGAAGTGTACAACATACCCAAGTGTCGGTTGTGTCTTGTCTGTCTTGTCTGTGTTGTCTGTGTTGTCTGTCTTGTCTTCAGATGTCTTCAAGCCAAGGATTGGCTGCACCACGGACAATTTTGTACCATCTGCTTCTGTCTCTCGTCTCTTGTAATAACTGGTTGAACGATAATTCAGTCTATGACTTGATGTTTTCTATCCATGTCATCTTGGGTCTTCCCCGAGCTTGGGATCAGGAATTGTGCCTTCGATGATCTATTTCTCGAGGCAGGAACCACTCTTTCGTAGCACATGCCCAAAGTATGAAGGCTTCATGTGTGTCATTGCTTTACGATCTTTCCTTCCTGTGTTACTGTTTTACTAATGATTCTGTATAACATTGTAGGGTCTTGTATCTTTGCTGCCCAAGCTGAGGTATCTTATTTACATGGACGAAAATAAGAAAGCATCAGTAGAAGGCTTTCCTGCTTCAGTGCGTGTTCATTCCATGAGTCATGTTGAGGAACTCGGAGCTAAACCAGAAAGCTGTAAGAATATTATGTATAATTGTGTATCATCATCATGTGCTGTATCTACTTTTGTGTACGTCACAAAGTTTGGGTGCAGTTGCTTGGGATAGAAATTAAAATCGTGTCAACGCTAGATTTTCTTCTATCCATAATAATGATTTATTATGAACGATAAGGCCTATATCGTGGCTGATAAAGTGTTTCTAAATGACTATGTTAATAGTTTTCTTCAACATGTAAAGTAAATTATTATTATTATTTTTTATGATGATGATGATGATGATTATTATTATTATTAAGATTATTATTATTATTATTATTAACAGACTGCGTTTTTAATAGACTACAGATGTGCTGCATTATTAATAGACTTTTATTTGTAAATTTTAGTAAAAGCCATAAGGTGTAAGGCACAGCCCAATGACATTGCAGTGATCATGTACACCAGTGGATCGACTGGATTGCCAAAAGGTTGGAATTCTTTTCTTTGTTATTATTATTTTTTTGCCTGAGCTAAGTGTAATTCCTCAGAAACTGAACAGTTACTCTAGGAGCTGTTAAGGGGTGTCTGGGAAATCTGGCCTTGTTATTATTGTTATTGTTATTATTAATCAGGTAGACTTATAATGCATTGCATTCGGTTCAGAGTCATAGAGTGAGCTTTGTAATTTATTTGGATTGATGCTTTCTTTGTGTTTTGTTTCTGATATTTATTGCTTATCATTCTTTTTCAGTCCTGACTGATGATGATGAAAATTTAAATTCATCTTGGTAAAGCCTTGTTTCTGTGCTGTGCAGTGTGATCATTTGATGGCACTCGTATCTCTTTCATTTTTGGAGTTTAAAAAGCAGTAGCATAACTTTCCTGATGAGTCTGTGGTTATTATATTTATTATTTCTTCATATATTTAGCACCACTGTCTAGTGACTATACATCAGTCGGTGCTGATCATCTATGAGTGAAGGACTTACTCAAATGTCCCTATGCAGTAACCATCTCAGGAGAGGCTTGAACCCGTACTCTCTGTGTCACAAGCCAAGCATTCTAACCAGTGGACCACAGTGTACTATAAATTATACACACTAAACGCGCTGTCACTTGTATTTATGTAACTGGCTGTTTTTGTAGTATTATATTTCTTGAATGCTCTGTCCGATTTAGTGCTAAGATGCGTCATTTGGTAAATGAATTATGAGTCAGGATTTGTTGCATTTCTGTTTTAAGTTGTGCAGTTTGTGGGAAACATTAGTTGGAAGTTGGCATGGTCGTTTAATGTTCATTTAACTAAGGTGTTATATATCTGTCTGTCTAACATTTGCTGGTGTGGCCATTTCCACCTTCAGCCTTCGCAGATCCTTTTCCAAACACCACCCACCGTATTTGTCTGACTGCTTGGACCTTGACCTGGAACAACCGAACCCTTCTTGCCCGTCGATTTTGTTTTGACTGAACACCTGTGAATAATCTGGTTCCACGACTTAGCTTTCGTTGTGTGATGCAGAAATGAGTTTACGATTATAATTACGATTTTACAATTACAATTAAAATTGATTGATCTGTAAAATGAGATCGGCTTACAAACTAAGAGTTAGTAAATTTGTTTTATTTTCCAGGTGCCAAGCAAAGAATTAAATTTATTTTCTTTTGTCTGTGGAAAGCCTGCGATCTGTGTTCCAGAGTTTGTTCTTATTTAAAATTGGTTTTTGTTAATTTTTTAAGGTGTCATGATATCGCATAGCAATTCTCTGAGCGCAATGGCAGGCATGGCTGTCAGAGTTCCAGATCTTGGGTTAGTTTTCTCTTCTGTTATGATTTGCTTTCTGTATTATATATAAATTGGTGTTTCATATAACTTTCAGTGGCTGAAAGAAGTGTGGTCTTGAGTGCAGGCAGACAAATTAAGTACCTTTAACTATCGTTCTTCATCCAAAATGAAGTTTGCGATATGTGTTTTGAATGTTTCAGCAAGCAATAAAACACTTTGTGTAAATAGATAGTAAGCAGAAATGATCAGCGCAGGTCTCTATTGTTCTGCAAGGTCATCTGATTGTCTTTCTCATAGGACTAGATCTGTTCTAAGTGAATGGGCTTTTTTTGGTTGCTGGGTTCCTGCCCAGAAATTTTGGAACTCTCTGCCTGTGTCTGCAGATGGCAGCATATCTCCAGGATGGATCTAATCTAATGTAATAAAACTTTGACGTTGACAGTGGGTTGTTGAGGACTTGAGCAGAGCTGAGCTCTCTCCGTAATAACAGACATCATTGCTGATCATTGCCAACCCAATCATTTTCTAATGGGGTTTTCTACAAACCTGCATCCTGGGAATGCCTTTGAGTGGTTTTATTCTGACAGGCGATACATAAATTTTACAATTGCAGTACAATACCAGGGCATCCAGGGCATTGCTGTGCCATTTTTATCAAACCATGGAGTTGAGAGGACCCCTGATGCAAGCTGACAATATCATTACCGTAACTGTTTTCTGCAATATTAGTAAGTCAGCTGATTACTGCATTATTGATATCTGCAATAAGTTTTGTAGACCGATTGACTGTACATGCTGTAGATAATGAAAATTTGGCTTTAGAATGACGTTGTTAAAACTGAAGTTTAATGTGCTTCTTAGCCCTCACGACTTGTACATCGGCTATCTTCCGTTGGCTCACATCCTTGAACTGGATGCTGAGATGATCAGCATTGGTTTTGGCGTTCCCATCGGCTTCTCTTCACCAAATACATTAACAGATCAGGTACATCAGTCAGTCAGTCAGTCTGCTGAGTAACTCCTGCTCATATCTTTGCTCATAAGTGTTACCTCTGCAGTTTGTAAATTAAACTAAGGACATTAAGAGAAATTAGTTTTAAAGAGTGCAATGGTTTGAAAACTATTGGCATTTAAACCTTTGGGTGCCGCATATTCTTAGTCGCTGTTTTTCCAGCGGCCACTGTTTTTGGGCATTTGTCAAAATGCAACAAGTTTTGAGGGACTCTTTCTGTTATTTCATTTTGCAAACAATTGAAGAATTATCTTTTTCCAACTACCCACACTTTTGAGGTGGATTAGCATGATATAAGTATCTGAATAATAATAGTAATAATAATAATAATAAAGCTGTGATGTTCGTTGATTACATTGTACATTGAGAAATGTTTTTGATGTAGAAATTAATGTCGAAATAAAAAAGACAAAGCACAAAACTTAGACTAGTAATTGATAAGCATATACATTGTTTAAAATGTTTGGTCCAACTTTTACAGTGGAACACACCCAGAAAATTGCCAATACTTCATAGCTGTATTGATATCAGTATTGGCAATGCGTTCTTTAAAGTATTTTAACAGCCCTGTTTATCATTTCTTCTTGTTATTTGTGTAGTCTACACGGATAAAGAAAGGTTGCAAAGGAGATACTTCTGTTCTCAGACCAACGCTAATGACTGCTGTACCAGTAAGCTTTGCTTATAAGTTCTGTCTTTTCAGTTCAAAGGCACGTTAATTCTTGTACCCCTTTTAAAGTTTTAACTTGAATCTGCAGCATGATGTGGTAAATATAACTGCAGAAACTTCATCCCAACTTCTTAAACTAACTTAGCTGGTGATGTTATGGTTCATCTCTGACTTCTGTGCATTACTGATTAGACACGCTGTGCTTTGGTACATGAGCAAAGCATTTGATTGGTGGACTATGATGTGCTTCTGTGATGCTGCACCGGCTGTAGAACTTTTGTGTTATGCTATGATTATCTCTTGGATTATCAGTAGATGACTGTGGGCATCAGCTCGGATAACTTGGCAGATTTAACTCAGATAACTCAACCCTATGGGACACCACAACTTCTTTTGGTGTCTCTTAGGGCTCAGTCTTTTGGCCACAGGTCATCCATCCACTGGTGTTGGATCAGTGTCTCTAGACTGGTCCTGCTGGAGGGGATCATATCCACTAGTGTTGGATCAGTGTCTCTAGACGATCCATCCTCTAGTGTTGGATCAGTGTCTCTAGACGATCCATCCACTGGTGTTGGATCAGTGTCTCTAGACGATCCATCCACTAGTGTTGGATCAGTGTCTCTAGACGATCCATCCACTAGTGTTGGATCAGTGTCTCTAGACGATCCATCCACTAGTGTTGGATCAGTGTCTCTAGACGATCCATCCACTGGTGTTGGATCAGTGTCTCTAGACGATCCATCCACTGGTGTTGGATCAGTGTCTCTAGATGATCCATCCACTAGTGTTGGATCAGTGTCTCTAGACGATCCATCCACTAGTGTTGGATCAGTGTCTCTAGTCTGGTCCTGCTGGAGGGGATCATATCCATGCCAACTCAAGTCCAAATTTTAAGAAAATGTCAAATTTGATATATCCGGCACACTTTTCCAAGAAAACATCCAAACTTAAGGTAAATTTGTCCAAGAAAAATAAAAAGAACTGTAAAGATTTGCGTAATGTAGCCATGGTGGATGTAAGCACGCCTAGTTGCACCACCTTTTGTCGCTGAGTTGAACAGGATTCTTAGTTTTTCAGTGTTGTTTTGTTGAATGTGGTAGGTGAATTGGAATTTGGTGCATTTAGGTGATAATGGATAGAATACGGAAGGGCATTCTAGATAAGATGACTGAAGGAAGCCCACTGCAACGTAGCCTCTTCAGTTACTTTTATGAATACAAAAAGAAGCATTACGAAGCAGGATTTGATACTCCGCTTGTTGACAGGTGCGATTTTGACAGATTAATTATCAAAACTGCAAAATACTAACCGATTACTCGTTACTCATTATTTTCCTAAAAAGAAGAAATTACTTTCATTCTGTGGTTTTAGATCAAGTGTTTTTAGAGTAACTACTTTTAGACTGCATATTAGCATGTGTAGACTCTGCATTGGATTACAGTAGTTATGTTAACACTATTATTATTATTTATTTATTATTATTATTGTTATTATCATTATTGTTATTACTACTATTGTTATTGTTATTTTTGGTAACGTGTACAAAGTTGTAAAGTAATGGAAATCTGAGGCACAGTCAGTCAGGTGATAGTTCAGCTAAATATCCAAATGTTTGAAAAGCCAGTGAGAAATAGTAAGTTTTGAGGCATTTCCTGCTTTTTTTGGTGGATTGTATAACAATGCATGATATTCTGTTTATAAATCATCTGAGGTTGACTGTAGTCTTCAGAAGGGCACGAGGGTCATATGGACATAAATAATATTGCACGGCTTGGTCGGGAAGTTTGAGCAAGCATTTGCATAGGAAATTTCCATGAGTCATCATGTTGTTGATTTGTTGTTAACTCATCATAATCTATTTCAGTGACGGTTTTATTAAAATTGAAAACAGACAAATAGGAAAGTGATATTTATCGCAAAACCCAACAATACCTAGTTTTTCTACAAACTTTATGCTTTAATTTATTGAACTACTAGGTGACCTTATCAAGTTCGTAGTTTTGAAAATTACACATCCATTTTAAGCAAACCGCAAACCACACTGATTGGTTCAGTCAGGAGGAATAAATTTGTGGATACACCTGATATGACGGGATAGGTAGAAGGCAGTTCTTGATGTGGCTTTAAGAGGATCATTAAGAGGTTTTGTGCTCTGGGGGAAATTTCTTATTCTAGATTGATCTTTACTAAAACAAGAGCTCTGGTTGGAGGACGAATTCGACTGATTCTGGCGGGAGGTGCTCCTTTGTCACCAGACACTCAGCGCTTTATGAATGTCTGCTTCTGTTGCCCAATTGAACAGGGATACGGACTCACAGAGACAACTGGAGCTGGAACTATTCACGAAGGTATCACCATTTTATTATTATTATTATCATTTATTATTATTATTATTACTACTACTATTACTATTATTATTACTATTATTATTATTATTATTATTACTACTGCTACTATTATTATTATTATTATTATTATTTATTGTTACCATTTTATTGCATTTTAGTTTAGCTCTTCAGTGCAGTCTGGACCAAGTGCCTGTTTTATGTAACTGTAACTAATAAAATTGTTGCAGGTCATAAGCAGGTGACTGGTGCTGGAAAAGCAGAAAGGCTCCATTAGTGGGCTGTCATGTGTGTATGTATGTATGTATGTATGTATTTATGTATGTATGCATGTATATATGTATGTGTATATGTAGCTATATGTATGTATGTAGGAATGTATGTATATACTGTATGTATCCAAAGACACATATAACGCATTTTAAGAACCACGCAAAAGCGCTGCGGCATGGCTATCTAGCAGTTTCAAAAGGTATGTCTTAAGGTGGTCCAAGAATGTTTCTTGAGCTTCTAGAGGTCAAAGAGTTGGAATTTCCAGAGGAAGACTGTCCAACCCTCGAAAGAACACAAGTGCCCGTGCCAGCATATGTCATAGACGTGTAGAACCAAACCAAAGGAGTCCCATCCATGATAGACTGATGGATGAGTTCCTGGTCACCTGTGCATTTTGGAGAGGTTCTTGTCTCTTAGTGTTCTACATATTTTTCAGACAATGCAGACCCAGAAACATGGGGAACCTCCAGATGTGTTGCACTTAGCGCCTTTCTATTTCCGCACAGATCTTTCATTCAAAACTGAAAACACTCCTCCAGCCCCTTCTTGGCTATCGATTTTGTTTTGACTGAGCACTTGTGAATAAGCTTTTTCTCACGAATTAGCATTCGTTGGACGCTGTAGAAATCTCGTTCTTACGATTACGATTACACTTGTCCTTGATTTGGTTGTTTGTTGAGTTTGAGTATGTACTGTGAGCTCGTTATTCAGCTTGTTGTTCTTCGTCTTCTGCGCAGTCTGGACCAAGGACCTGGAATGTACATCTGAAGATGCACAGGTGCATCTGAAGACACACAGGTGCATCTGAAGATACACAGGTGCATCTGAAGACACACAGGTGCATCTGAAGACTCACAGGTGCATCTGAAGACACACAGGTGCATCTGAAGACTCATAGGTGCATCTGAAGACACACAGGTGCATCTGAAGACTCACAGGTGCATCTGAAGACACACTGGTGCATCTGAAGACACACAGGTGCATCTGAAGACACACAGGTGCATCTGAAGACTCACAGGTGCACCTGTGTGTCTTCAGATGCACCTGTGTGACAGGTGCGCCTGTGCTCGTTTGCTTGTTCTGATTGATGACATAATTACTGTTGGTTGCTTTAGGTGTAAGTATCTCAGTAGAAGTTTGGTGTTGTATCGTTATCTGGATCTGGTTTTCTGATGTTTAGTTACCGATCGAAGCACTGGAAGAGTGGGACCACCAGTTGGTTGCAATGAGATCATGCTTGTTGACTGGCAAGAAGGTGAGAAACAGTTCGTTGTTGATGAATTTGTGAAGGCTCTGAACACAATGTAGTATGTATTACATGCTGCACAGGAGTGCGAGCTAGCGTTAGTTGGTTAGCATTAGTTGGTGTTATTGGCTCTGTGACTTCAGTGTAGGAAATGGGGTTTTACCCTCAGTAAATCTGAAACCTCTGAACTGATTGACTTGGAACTTTATAAGGGTGATTACTTTGCCAAGATCTGTTCCTGTACAATGTAAAGATAGGAGTGATATGGTGGTTCTTGGGTACCCTGGTTACAGCTTGAGCAGAATTTTGGAAGAGTTGTAGTTGCTTAATTTGAGTGGATTCAGCGTTAAGGAAAGTAGTCAAGCTTGGAGTGGATAGTGGAGGTGTTAGGACAGTTTTAAAATCGAGCATGGATCGAATACGGTGAAGTTGAAGTAGTAGACCAGTGATGACACTTTACGCTTTTGTTTGGTGCATCCATAAAGTATGCAGATTAGTGGTGATTTGAAATTTCCATTTGCTAATGTGCTTCAAGAGTCATTTTACAATAATTGACAGGTCATTTTGTTTTTGGATTTTTGTCACTTTGTGCCTTGGATTGAGTTTCGTGATTCACTTTAAATCACATAGCATATCTAAACTTGTCAGGAGTCATACTAGTTAAATAGTGGAGAGCCTTTGAGAGGAGAAATTGTTCAGATATTCTGTCTTCTTTGCACACAAGAATGTAGTTGTAGCCCAGCCCTATGATGTCACTCTGGCCCTATGATGTCACTCTGGCCCTATGATGTCACTCTGGCCCTATGATGTCACTCTGGCCCTATGATGTCCCTCTGGCCAACAATGCCGTAATGATCGTGACAGTCATTGCTAATTCTGTATGCTGTGGCTATTAAAGAGTTGGCTTATGGCTTGCAGGTGGCTGTACAACAAGGGACAAGCCTAATCCTCGTGGTGAAGTTTGGATTGCTGGGGGTAACGTGGCTGTTGGATACTATAAGAATCCTCAGCTGACCCGTGAAGACTTCCATGAAATCGAGGGCAAGAGGTGGTTTGCAACTGGTGACATTGGAGAATTCCATGAAGATGGTTGTCTTGCTATCATTGGTCAGTTGCTTTTTATTATTCTGTAAGTTTACGACATGTTGACCTTGTTCTTAATGTGGTTCTCCACCATGCTTTGGTTACTGTTCCACGAAAATAATTATAATGTTGTGATTTCCAATGAAGTTCACTGTAATTAATTGTAAAAATTCAGACAGTAGCTTTCTGTACGTGCAGACTTAGGTGTGAGCAATCATAGTTGAATACATATGTGCAAATATATAAAAGTAAAGTATCCCATATCCCACAAGTGAGACTTAGGGTAGGCACTCTTTTCTTCGCCCTTGAGCCAGCAATGGACGAATCTCAAGGTCTTGGACACGGGGCCAGTGCATCACAGGATTGTTTACCTCCCAACTTATGCCAGTACCAAATTCTACTGCTTGGTGACAGAGGCACAGTGTGCACAAACAACTTGCCCAGGGTCGTTACATGGAGTAGAACCCACAACTGCAATTATATACATATCTCGATACGTGAATTAAGTTCAAATAGATATTAAATAATTTATTGTATTTGTGGACAAGGCTATGTTCGTAGGAATATTATTGGTGAATTTGGAATTTCAGATCGCAAGAAAGACCTGGTGAAACTGCAAGGGGGTGAATACGTTGCTCTGGGCAGGATTGAATCGGTGATAAAGCTCTGCCCTATGGTGGACAGCGTATGTGTCTGTGCTTCTTCCGTTAAATCGTACGTCGTTTGCCTGGTTCTGCCTAACCAGCGCCATCTGAAGGCTCTTGCCGACAGTCTTGGAGTCAGTTACACCAACTGGCTGCAACTCTGTGATCATCCAGACATTAAAAGCAGAGTTCTGAAGGCCATTGAGGAGCAGTGCTTCAAAGGTAGTAACTTCTACGCCTTCTAAGTGCTTTGTCACTAGATGAATGCTAATAATTTTTAACCACTAAGTGCTTATAAATATTGGGCGCTTTCACCGGCCAACATAACTTGGCAGTTATATTTGCCGGTGAAGGTGTTCAATGATAAATGTTAGCAGACCAAGTTTCTTAAACATTTTAAGCAGATTGCAACTTAACTATGTTTGGCCGCGAAGTAAATGTGGTTTCTGCACTTTTTTCTGTGTATATTATTTCATGATTTCATGCACATACAAAAACAAACAAAATAATAATAATAAGACAGTTTATGTAGCACCAAGGCAGAAGAAAAGGACACTGTACTTGAGTTCAAAAATCAACAGATCAGATAAATCAAACAGGAATACTGTTCCGTGCAGTGGGTCCGGCGACAGAGAACGCGCATTTGCCAAACCTTGTGGAAGACGTTGTGCCATGCAGTTGATTTCTTGATGAGGACCGCAGCCGATATGTGTTCCGGTTGTCTGCTGCTCCAGTGCCGAAGTTGGATGTATAGTTCGGAATAAGACCATTCTGAGCCTTGTATGTGATTAGGCAGAGTTTATATGTAATCTGCTGAGGAACGCACAGCCAGTGGAGGTTGTCATGCAGCAGATCAGGATGTGATTGGGTGGTGTCCAGCCATAGATGAGGCAGGCAGCAAAGCAATAGTTAGACCTACACAAATGGTCTGTGCTGAATTTACCAGATTATGAGTTTGATTTTGTGCAGTATTACAACGGCATAGGTGAAATGACCTTCACAAAGACCTCAAGTTAGCAGTCAATGATATCTATCTAATCTTTGTCAGATCTGCCATATACTTTTAAACTTCTGTTAGTTTAACATCACAGATGTTTTTATATTTGGCAGATGTTTTTAAAATTGTTTTTTGGTTTTGACAGCAAAATTGCAGAAGGTAGAAATTCCGCAGAAGTTGAAGCTGTGCACAGAAGTATGGACTCCTGATAGTGGCTTAGTAACAGAATCGTATAAACTGAAGAGAAAGAGCTTAGAAACATATTATGCGGCTGACATTGAACAAATGTACAAATAGATTACTACTTTGTTAGCCATTTGCTTAAAGAAATCAGCTCTGTTATTAATGTAATTGTTTGCAGGTCTGCTTTATTTTCAAAGTACCAACGCAGTTTATTTTCAAATCCGTTTATTTCTTTTAGTTATCAGTGTGAAGAAATATATCTCTCTAAATTATCCAACAAAATCATCAAGCGTAAAAGGAATGTGTGGTAACAGTAGATTCTGATGTGGCTAACGTAAACACAAGATGTCACAGTACTGTTTTATTTGATGGACCAGCCTTTGAGTTCATAAGATGCATGAATGTGTAATGTTGGCTGTTTTTACCGGCAAAACTAGTTGTGCTAGTTATCTTGACTGGCTTTGTTTTACAAGATTTGTTTGGATGAATAGAGCAGAAAGTTTCTGAGATTTGTGAAGATGAGTTGGTCTGAAAGTTTCTATTTTCAAGCAACTACATGGGTGTATGTAGTATATAATATTACAAATATGATATAAATATAGAAACTAAATATAGAAAATAAATATAGAAAATATAGAAATATAATATTATAAATATAACAGTATTTACTAGGGATGTGCACTGATTAACAATTTTAATCGAAATTGATCGCACGATTAATATTTGCAACTGTTCCCTCATTCGCACAATACACTGAGGAATTAAATTTTCTTAGAAATTTTAAACATGCTCTACTACTGATATTTTGCAATAATTTAATTATAGTATAAATGTTTAAATAAATATAATGCTAAAAGTGTTTAAAATATAATTGGAAGAGTTATTTGCAATTTGTATTTTAAGGGAATGTTAAAAAAATTAAGACTGTCTCCATCTTCAGGAGTTTCTATAAGTTCTGTCTGCTGTTCAACCAGTTGTGCAGATAGTATAGTTTGTTTGGTTAATGGCAGAATTGTTTGCAATTTTATAATATAAAGGAATTTTTTAAAATTTAAGTTTGTCTCAGGGTTTGAGAAGCTTCTGTAAGCTGTACTTGCTGTGCAACCAGTTTGCAGACAAAGTAGTTTGTTTTGAATTTTCCGGTGGAAGAGTCACTCTGTGTTTGCTCAGTATGTAGCCAGCCGTAGAAAACGAAGCTCCCATGGCATTGTTATAGCAGATGTATACTTACCATTCATTTGGCACAAGAGTTTGTTTACTGTGTTAAAAAATTAATTGCATTAAAAATTTTAATTACATTAAAATTTTAATGCATTAATTGAGTTAATAAGACATTAAATGGATATTAGTATAATGCCTTTTTGTGAATGTAATTGGAAATTTATATAGCGCCGCTTTAAGAGGGATTCAGAGGTGCTTTTAAGAATCTCTCTGTCTTGCATGTGTGTGCTGGTGTTTATTGACATAGAAAGCAGTGGAGTTACACTCAATAGCAGGCTTAACTACTCGCCCGAACACGAATACCAAACACAAATAGTGCAGATGAGGCTATATTGAGATTTGGTGGGGTAGTGGTGGTTAGGTTGGGGCATGTGGGTGTCGGCTATCATTTCATCAATGCTGTTGTGTATTCTAAGCGTCTCCGGACTTTCTCTGTCATGCGGCTTTTATTAAAAATTATGTTGTTCACTGTTTGCTTAGCTTGTTTCTTTAACTGGAATTTCCAGTGTGGGGTGTTTACCAAGATTGATTTTGTGTTCGCAAGGATGTTTTTACATCAAGTGATAATTTAAAGAGGTTCTGAATTTCTTAGGGCTTACTATTTGCATTCAGTTTTAAGATGCTTGGGCCACTATTCAGTACTAAATCTAATGCAGACTCTAGCTTTGCCAAAGTAGTGCTTGTATGGTGGGGTCAGGCCTGCAGAAGAAGGGAACAGTGGGAAATGGTTTAGAAGTACAATGGGTGGGATAGGGTGGAGTGGTTTCTGTTACTCGTGTATGCCATTGCCTCCTACACTTGGGAATGAAGACATCACTGGTTGCATTGAATGTAACCATTCATTCCAGATTTGTTTTTGAAGATTTTGAAGGGTAAAGGAAATTATATTTCTGTTACCACATAAACACCAGGCTTTTCAGTCCCACAACCGAGATGCCTGAAAGTCGCACAAAGGTCCATGTGAACTGATGTTGTAATCTTGATCACACAAAAATCTTATCACGTTGACGGTTTGTCTGTCCAAGAAATCTGCTCAGGTTTTGATAATATGAAGAAATGAAAATGATTTTTGGCATGAAATACTTCTGTGAGAGTACATGTCTGTGCTCAAACACACACCGCATATACATTCGTATAGCAGTGATATCCCCCTTGGTTTCCTTCAGTACAGTCTACGAAAGCATTTTGTAATTATCGTCTTCCATTGTTATGTTGATTTTTAACTGTGAACATTGGTTTGTGTCAGACAGCATAGCCAGTTGAATCCTTGTTTTGACATTTTGTTCATTTCATCACATTCAAAGTAGTTAAGCTGCCCTTGTTCAGTAACCTGAGCTGCAACCCAGCTGTTAAGTGTTCCACTAATGTGTTGAATCTCCACTCCTCTTGAATGAGTGAATTCCTACCAGAATTATGACAGTTATCTGACCCATCCTATGAACTTGCCCACCAACTTGCAGTCTCTCCACAGGTCTTTCACCCAAAATTGAAAACACTCATCTTCCACAAATCCTATCCCAATTTCCTGCACTTCCCCTTCTATGTCTTACCGCTCCAATTCCAAACACCATCCACCATAGCCGTCTGCCTGCCTGACTCCTGGATCATGACCTGGAACCGAACCTGACCCTACCTGCATGTCGAATTTTGTTTTGACTGAGCGCCTGTGAATAAGCTGGTTCCCATGACTTAGCTTTCTTGCGCTCTGTAGGAATCTCAAGTTTACAGTAAGTGGTCTGTGAATCTGTTGCAGTTAATAATTAAAACTTGATTTGATGGGAAAAGCTCTGTGGGGTTCTTAAAGTTCCTCTTGTGTAAAATTTTTAGATTACTTGTGTATATAATTCTTAATGTAAACATCTGAATCTGTATTTGAATCTGAATGTCTGTTTGAATCTGATGCCAGAACTACCCACTCTGTCGTCAAACCCTTTAAGACTCAACCCATCAAAACCAGAATTCCTTTTGTACAATTTCCTTTTATCTACCTTGTCATATTAAGGTTATCAAATTAAATCGTTGTGGTTCGTTGTTTGCTTAAAAAGGTTGCTAATTTTGTAAACTATGATTCTGAATAGGCAACCTTGTAGTTTAATAAATTAAAGTATAAAGTCTGTAGAAAAACTACATATTGTTGGGTTTTGAGATAAGTATCACTTTTCTGTTTGTCTGTTTTGGTAAAATTGTCATTGAAACAGAAATGCTCGGTTGGTGTGTCACCTCAGAGTCTGCCTGCACTGGAATTTGAGTTTATTGAGTATGCAGAATTAACTGATTTAAATATAAAATATAACCTTAAAAACATCACTGGCAGTTCAACTCAAGTCTTGTCAAAACTAAACTGACCTAGTAAATGTCCATCACATGACTATGACCCGACTGATCTTGCCAATAACATGCATGCTGAACCTGCTTATTGTTTGACTTTGTTGCCTGCAAGTTTTATTCACAATAAAGTTATAACCTTTTTTGCCCAACCAACATGCAGTGGCGTCGATCCTATGGGTGCCCCTGGGGCCCGGGCCCCGGCAATATTTTGAGCCTGGGGGCCCGGCCATTGCTTGGGCCCCGGCAATATTTTAGCTGTAAAATCGGTACAAGGCAGCTCTGGACTGACTAAAGTTGTCATTCTTCACTTTAAGACTTTAGTAAACAATCCCAGTCCGTAATTTCCGATTGTACGTACCTCTCTAGGTATTGCTGTCTATGCCTACTTTTGCTTAGGTAGACAAACGGACAGACAGAAAGACAGATACATGAATATGTACTACAACAGTACATAATTATATGCAGGTCGACCAAGCGAAGTGAGTCACAAGCAGTTGGACATACAGACTTTAAGCCACGCAGGTCGCCGGGGGCACAGAACTATAGCAATGTTTGACACAACCCTGAAAAATTAATGGAATACAGGTCACACAACTTGCTCTCACATCAAGGCCATCGCCATCTGGATGTCATCTTCGACTAGTCAGGCAGTACAGATGCAAGCCGACCCGCTAAATTAGTCTCTTCAGTTACAAAACCATATACATGTACCTTATGTACATATGGTTTCGTAATTATGGGGTGGATACATATATACCCATATTCGTATGGTCGCCCTTTATAATTATAATCCCCACACAGTCTCTGCATCGCTAGCCGAAGAAAGCGCCCTCTGTTAAGTATATGGATATAAGATTTCGTTAATTTTGAACAAGTCAATATTGATGGTGAAATTGCACTTGTGGAGGTAGGCTCATCAGCTTTTCATCACTGTTTGGTGTAGATGCAATGAGGTGAAATTGAAAGCCAGTTACTTAGTTTCCCAAGGTTCAACTCCAGGTATAGAAAATTTTCCTAGTTGACTCAACTATCCGTCCCATCTGTAGAGGTACAAGAAAAGAATCACGTAAGCGGATTATATAATGTGTTGACATCCGGTTATAAATGAGTAATTAATAAATTTAGAGCGTTTTTGAGAGGTTATGCGAGGCGCTTTACAAATGCTGTATTACAACAATCAGAGAAGCAACGAAAAGGAGTAGTCAATAGCTTACGTGTTTGGAATTCGTGTTGAAACTGCCAGCTCAATGGGCTTTTGAAACCGTGCTCCCACCTAGCGAATGCAAATGAACTATTTTCAATAGGCATGCGTCTTTTCACAATCAATGTAGAAGACGCTGTTTAATTTCTACTTATTTTCGAAGATATTTCTTTTTGCTAAATCATGTTTTTATTAGTAAAATATTAGGGCATAACATCAGTTAAAGTAATTTTATAAGATGCGAAAGTGGTAAAGAACAAACTTGTTCTTTCCATGTCGGATACACGCCGACACCTCTATTTTTAAGTAAGTTAGCTGACCTCCCCACGCATATTTTGTGTAAACGCATGACTTTAATGGTAAAGTAAGGTAAAGGTCGACGTCAACGACCCTGGCAGCCATAAGATGTTAAACACTGGAAGCTACTGCAATAAGGCTACCATGTCCAACATTAGGACGTAGGGGACACGTTCATTCCAGCTCTGCTGATCCTTGAGCCGGCAATGGATGAATCCCAAGGTCCTAGACACGGGCCCACTTTCCAGCATAAATCGTTACCAAATTTGACTGCCTGGTGACAAAGTTGTAATCGTAATCGTAATTCTGAGATTTCTACAGCGCCCAACGAAAGCCGCGCCGCGAGTACCAGCTTATTCATAGGCGCTCAGTCAAAACAAAATCGATAGGCAAAAGGGTTCAGTTCCAAGTCAAGATCCAAAAGTCAGATGGAGAGACAGGGTGGCAGCTACGAGTGGTGGTGTTTGGGATTGAAGAGGAGAGAGAGATGAGGAAGAACGGGTGTCAGGGTGCAATCTGTGAAAGAGGAATGTTTTGAGCTTTCAATGAAAGGCCGAAGCAGAAATTGCAAGCGGTCGAGCATCGATGAGTTTGTATGATGGGTCAGAAAACTGTGGCAATTCTGGGGGGAGTTTATTCCAGAGTGGTGTGGCACGTGTGTGCAAACATTCTTCCCTCCACATCAGTTTTTTTCTATATTTCTCACCGAAGATTCATTTCCTCCAACATTCTGTTCCTGCAATTAAGTCTTCCCCACTTAATAATAATAGTAGTAGTAGTAATAATAATAATAATAACAAGAACAATAACAAACAATAATAATAATAAAATTTATATAGCGCCGTAGCACAGCCGAGGCCGAAGAAAAGGGCGCTGTTCAGGCTTTTCCCATTTAATAAGGGATCGGTGACCAGCCAGATCCGAGAAAGGGCGGCAAAACTATTTAAAGTAGGCAGGTGTATTACGTATGGATCTGGCAACGCCACACTCACAGCGAAACCTTTAAAAGCAGATGCTCAGCGGGATGGGCAGGAAATAACATACATGACTAATTATATGCAAACAAAGAAATCAAGCGTCCGAAATGTAGTAATAACGTCAACAATCCTTCTCGTATCTGCAGGCAGCACACTTTCCAGCTGCCTAATCCGCCATAAACACAGACAGGCCGACAGACAAGCACAGGGACAGCCAAACGTACAGTCCGAAGGAATGTGAAGGAGTGGTCAACACGTGCATAGGATTCGTGTAACCAGCGCGCGATTTGATCTAATGGTCTTTTTCAAAACCGTGCTGTCACCTAGCGAATATAACTGACATTAATGAACCTGTGCTGCTATCTTGCTAATGCAATTAAAACATTTTTGAAAAGAATTCTGGTTTTACTTTTGTCTATGCTCAAAGAATAGTCTTTAGGTCCAATCCAAGGAATCTATATGGGTCCAATCCAGTCTTTATTAACGAAAAATTTGAGATCTAGAATTAAATAAGTAATTTTATTAGAGGAAGTAGAAAGGAAAAATGTGTTCACTAAATGTGGCCTATGGTTCGACACCTCTATTTGGGAAGCAGTTACGCTGGTCTTTCTGATGCAAATTATTTTCTTGCGGTGCTACTTCACAGATTTACATTGACACCAATGTTCCCAGAGGCGTCAATCATATGGGTGCCCCCGGAACCCGTGCTCAGGCAATATTTTGAGCATGAGAGCTCGGCCATTGGTTGGCCAGCAATATTTTACCTGTAAAATCAGTAAAAGGCAGCTATGCACTGATAAAGTTCTCATTCTTCCTGTATTAGGCCTATTCTTGACCCCATACTAAGGGCTTTGCCTCTGGAACCCGACAGGGGCTTTGCGCCCAGACCCCCACTTTAGGCCTGGGCCCCTCCAATGTTTACTACGGATCGACGCCTCTGCCAACATGCCTTCATTTTTCATGTATAAACATAGTATAACTGCACGGATTTGTGAGGATTGGTGCTTCTTATACGCGTTGACTGTTTCCAGCTGCAAAATCCTCTCGATACAAAGCCTAGACTGTTCTTTATGATCAACAGATTGTTTTCACAACTACAAACCTTGGCACAGTAAACGCACATCTTTATTTTTGGCCACAGTAAATGTAAAATCAATTTGCTTGAACATAAACCGAAAACCACAGCCGCCAGAGTACGGTCCGATCAGAGATGAATGAGCGCAACAACTACAGAGGATGGCTGACAACACCAAACAACTTTCAAAGTATTACGACTGTGGCCTTTGATCAATTCTTTTGTGCCACTGTACTCACAGCATCATCATCAACATATAATAAATCCAGAGTAAACAGTTGCAGCTGTAAATTGTGCCCAACACTAAAGATATGTAAGTAATTTTATTAACTGCAGGGTATGTAATCTCCCACACATACACACACATAATTACGCAATATGGCTACCTATGTACAACTTGATTGTATGTTTAGCAACACAGAAAACGACGGGGAAATCTCTGCAGTCACCGAGAAAAACAATTAGTTGTGACGACCATGGATCTAAAATCAACCTCATACAATGATTCTCACATTATTTTTTAACCACATGCTAATCAACACTAGTCTTCTAGAACCACTTGCTTAAAATTCACCACATGACTGTCAGTTATTTCACAAAAAACATGGCACGAAATATTTTAGCAGAGATCATCTTCAAGCAAACGCAAGTGTCACCCCTACACTGGACAGTAAACTACACACAAATATCACAAACCATTATCAAATTAATTAAAATGCAAATCATAATTATTAACACAACACCCCAAAACTGTACACGCAAATAAAACAAACAAAATGAGATGTGCCTGCCACTAAGTATCACAATTAAACCAAGACAATCATTATTTTCTTATAAAAGACTCTACGCAGCAATTCCAGATACAACTGGAAAACACAAAAGTATCTTCAATCCACGTTCGTCAGAGAGTAACCGTTCTCACAGATCATTTGAGGTGAAGTGATCTGAAACACAGGTAAGACTCCATTGATTATAACGAGGGCTCAGAGCTTTTCCTTTGAAGGAATCCAAGCTACTGGAATGGAATGTAACTGAATCACGTCTTTCACTCTCGTGTACAGATCATCCACTACATCACCAGTTAAGACGGCTGAAAAATCAATACCATATGCCATCAGCAAAGCAGTCATTAAACAAAGCTGTCATTAAACAAAGCAGTCACTAAACAAAGCACTCATCAAACAAAGCAGTCACTAAACAAAGCACTTACATTCAGCTACTCCCACCAATTAAAACCCTCAGTTATTCCCTTCGGCGCCACACCCATGATCGTATTATTCCTCCTGCTGACAATCTAACGCGTAAATGTTTTATTGTTAGGATGTTGTATGAATATTAAGTTTTCTTGTGTTCTTAAATACTTGTAAACCGATGTGTGATTAGCTATTGGTTAATAAAGAATATACTTACTTACTTTACTTACTTCATCAAACAAAGCAGTCATTAAACAAAGCAGTCTTTAAAGTAGTAGTTTGAATGGAAACAGTTGCTTTAGTTTGTTGGTATAACTAAGTGTGCAATGTTTCTCTGTCAAATAACTGAGTTCTAGAATACAGCGATTATAAACGTCAAATGCAAAGTGGCAAATGCAGAGAAATGACTTAATGAAGCCATCAAAAGCAGTGACAACCAATTCAGAAATCAGTTCTTAACTGACAAAATCAAATGCAGCCACAGTTATTACTCAATCACAAGAATCCTTCAGTAAATTTGGAGCCTCTTTAAGACACTGACTTGGAAACAATCCCAGATAACGTCAGTTTCAGGTTTGAAAAGTTGATAATAGGTGCATGGAGTGTCCCTAAGTCAAAAGACACAGCTCCATCGAATTTGCTGCTTTCCATTTCTCTCAGCTTAAACACAACCCACCCTAACAGCTCCTCCCTTCCTTCTCTCTCTGGTCTTCTGGCAACCGGACTTGGTTCTTGACATGGCAGTTCTGGACAACCCAAATGACTTGACACTGCTCGTGAATAAGCTGGTTCCATGCACTTTGCTTTTAAGCAGTGCTTTAGAAATTTAGAGTTTACGATTATGAATAGAGGAAGTCCATTCAAGTTGACTGCCTACTGTTGCATTTTCAAAGTGTTTGCAAAGAGAACTACCAATTAATTCATCCAGGCGGTGTACTGAAGGGATCAGCCAGACCCAAGACACAGGGCCACAAAGTCAACTAGGCAGGCACATAACTCAAATGGCACATCCATGCCCCACATCAAAATATTAAAACAATTACGCTGTGAGATGGGCAAAAGATGAAGGACATCAACCACAAATAATCAGAAACATGACTTTTATGGAAAGTGGCAACCAGTTCTAACACAAACTTATAATAAAAGTTCTGACTGGTTTTTCAATTATTCCGGGACAGAATTAACTTTAATTTGAATATTATTATGGAAACACCCAAACAACAATCTGGTTCAGGAGGTTTCAATCCCCTTAAGAATTTGTGCTAAACCACATAAACCACGTTTTTATGGGCAATTGACAGGTCAGGTGACCTAATGCTTCTGCTGTGAGCATGGCTTTTTAGACTGTTGACCACAGCATTCTCTTGGAGCATCTTGAAAATCATTACATATATAATATATGATCATTACATGCACATCAATACATACATGTATGTCAACTATACAATAAACAGCTCCTGCCTTCCTCTGCAATGTTTCACCCATGGAATGTCCTCAGCAAATCATATGGCAGCTCCATTTCAGAGCATCCAGTAACAAGTAAATATAAGCAAATAAGCAGATGCATACCAGTAAAATACTGCCTGAAGTCCCTCTCTTGCTTCACAGCCAGTTCAAAAGCGGCTCGTGCTTGGTCAGCCGGCATTCTCTTGTTCCATTCCCTATATTTCAAAGTAATTAACAAAATCCATAATTTAAAGATGCATCAAACAGGTTGAGATTACATTTTAATTCGGTTTCTCTCATAAATGTGCCTTTACTACATACTACCAGCCAATTTCTGATCTGTTTATAATTTTAGTAACTCTGCTCTGCTCAGTTATGCAGCACCAACTCAAAACTGCTTCAATCTAATCTAATCTAATGACTTCCACAGCATCATTATTATAATGTCCAAAGCACCAACTGATGGTCTCTTCAAGCGAAATCGTAATCAAAATCATACTCCACTGGAGAAGCCAGGTCGAATTCTCATAAGTCAGAGAAACCAGAAGTTAGGCTACAGTGGGTAAGCAAGTTGAAACAGACAAGTCTTAAGTTTAGACCTGAATGACTTCATATGAGGTGTGTTACAGAGAGAGGTCGGTTGATTTAAATATTAATACTTTGTGAACTACAAGATAGACAGATTTTCGACCAAAATGAGAGGCTGACTGAATGAGCAGGCCTTTCTCGACATAATGATCAGATATTAACACTTAGCCATTAACACTTAGTCATTTTTGCAGATATATATGATGCCCTGCCCCTAGCTTTTACTGGCATAGAGATTGTATGAACACCACGAGCTATCCAAGTCTTCTTCTCCTTGGCAAACTCATGCAATGCGTCTTTGATCCACTCTTTTCTGTCACCCAATTGGTCCTCTGCTGGAAGGCGTCCTGGAAGGCAATCCAGTGGGACTGGTCTCTTGATGCAGTCGCTTTAAAGTTGTTTACAACACATTACATTACAGGCACATTCATAATTGTCTGAAGGTCTTGTGACAGTAGTACCAACTAGGCATCAGACATGGCATCAGATGCAGATCAACATAATGTTTCTCTACGCACTGCTCCTTAATCTTGAAAAATGCTTAACAATCGTTTCTGCCTTGCAATGGATTGTAATTTCAGAACAGGTTTTGTTTAGAAGCCACCATCGATTGATGCCTTGCAAATGAAGACGATGGCACAACAGAATTTTTATATCAGATTAGATTACAAAAGCAAATAGCTGTTCATAATGTTCACCACATGAATGGCAAATAAATATGTTATTGCAGGCTCAACATACAGCGGTTAGCTGGTGCTAAAGGTACAGAGTAAGTACTTACATGATGGATTCAATGCATCTTGGCTTAATAAATATGACAATTGGGTAGAATCCATGAGCCTGCAACTTTCTGACAGCATTTCCACTTACATTAAGCAAACTGTGCTTTCCCTGTTGAAAAAAACAATGAAAACTATATCAGATTTGCTCCTAAAATGTAGAAGCTGCGATAAAATCACCAAAAAGCATCAGCAGATTGTATTGCTTCTGTCACTGGCATAGTTGTTGATACTGCAATACTGAGTTTTCTTGCTTCATTTCGTTTCATCCATAACAGGATGATAGATCAAATGAAGGCTGTTCTGAATGTCAAACCAAACCATTTTCATACACTGAACTGCTGCTACATGACGTGATATAAGTTCATTTAACAGTGCCTTCACTGCAACGGCAAAAAGTGTCAAACTGATAAATAGATACATACTGTTTACACACACACCACACACACACACTGTTCATACATATATATATACACATACTGTTTATACATATACAGGTTACAATGTCACAAACTGCTACCCAAGTATCTGGGTAACTACTAACAGGTCATTCAACAGTCTGTTCAAAATACCACAAGCAGTTTGAAATCCATCATTTAATTTTTTCTCCATCTGCCTGCAATGCATCACTTTTACCTTTGGCCAGATTACGCCATTAATGTCATTCTGCTATCTCTTCACAACCACAGATTCAATAGGAAAATGAGAAAAGTCACCTAGCTGTTTTTAAGAAGCCACTCATGACCTAACTGGATGGACATTAAAAAACAGTTTCAAGATACACGAGAGACATTAATGCACAGACAAACCATTTCAGCAATGTCTCTGACGGCTTGGATGCTTGTGCCATAGAAGTGATCGTTGAACATGCCAGCCTCGACAAAGACACGCTCCTGAACGTCGCATTCCATCTGTTCTCGGGAAGACATGAAATGATACTCTTGGCCATCGACCTCGTGATCCCGCTTTGGTCGACTTGTGTCTGTTGTAAATGTTCAATCCATTCCTCAGTCAATCAACCACAAGCATCATAACTTGAAAAGATGCAATTCTTCCTAAATTATTATTATCAAAGATTCCAAATTTATACCATAATTACTGAGCAAAACATCAATTTCTTCTGACATGGTTGTAAAAATCTAACCAGCATCTGCTAATAACTGTAAGACTTTCTATTTACCAACATATTAAATTACACTCACCATATTTTCATGCACATAACACACCCACACAACTACTTCTCCTACACAAAAAGCATGTGTGGAAATTCGTTAAGTATGGCAAAATAACTGTGCATGTGGGAAATTCCCAAACTGCACACAAATAAATTATGCATGTGGGAAATTCCCAAACTGCACACAAATAAATTATGCCCATTTGGGAAATTCCAAAACTGCACAAAAAAAATTAATATGGGAAATCCATAATTGTGCAAAAATAAACTGACACAATATGCCTGCACTCTTAATGCATGGCAGACTCTTCTATTCTAAACTTCATTAGCAGCAGCCATTAAAAAAATGACACAGTTTAGGACTAACATTATGCGTTAGCGTAATTCACCATATATGTAGCTGTTCACATATAAACAGTATTTTGACAATAATTAGTCTTACGAACATTTTAGTTTTACAAACATTTGTTTAAATAATTTAGAGTGACACTAAACTAAAGTATTTTATGAAACATTAAAGTGGAAGTTGGTCTTTATTACGAAGACAGTGACAAAATTCACCAGCTGTTAGGCTAACATGTTGGAAGCCATTTTCTGATAGCTAAAATTTCATGTACAAAACAGTTATTTTGTGACATTTCCTTGCATGCAAAGTCATTCATTGTAAGTTTCTGCATTTCTGAAGTCAGTCCTTAAACAACATTCTGCAGATTTTGTGTTTTTAAAGACGATGTACTACTGGTTATGTTATACAAAAATGCATGCGTTATATGCACAAAAACACAGCAATAAATTCATCATTCATAAATTCTCTCCTTAACGTAACATTCTTCAATTCGCACAAACCTTGACTGGAATAGCACACATAATTAGCTTATGCACTTTGCAAATTAAAGTGACAAGTCGCAGAAAGGTTTAGCAGCCAACTGCGGCAAATACTTACGCTGAATACAGATTGCAAATTTATCTGGAAGTTCTGCGACAAGGTCTTCCATGAAGCGTTCTCTGAGTGGTCCTAAGATGACGACTGGCCGGACGTACTTCACTGCAATTACATTAAACAAAAGCTCAACGTAACAAAGTCTACTTCTAGAAATGATTTATAATTAATTTGAACAAATATTAAAGTGATTACCGTATTTTCACGCACAACACAAAAACGCATGTATTACTTGCACATTAATAAACCCTGCAGAAATTCACTACACACGAAAAAGTTTGGTATAATCCTCACAAGTGCATACCTGCACAGACCATAAAATGAATGAGGTCCATCCATGCAAACCCACATCAGAAGAAAAGCAGTCCCATGGGCAGCCATAAGTGTGAAATGTTAGCAACTTCATTTTCTTAGCCTCAGCATACAAGGGCAGGTGGCCAGGCTTCTCCCTCACCACCTGATCTTCTACTGACACTGTCAGTTACTCATTTTGTAGCTGAGTTTGGCTCGGGGCACACGCCGTGCAGGAATCTCGAAACAATCTTCTGCCCTGTATTTGTATTTCTGATTTGAACCCAAACCTTTTGGTTGACAGTCACGACAGTTGCATCCAAAGTCCCCATTCTGAAGAGAATATGATCATTGAATATGATCATTGAATATGATAATTGAATATGATCACTGAATATGATCATTGAATATGATCATTGAATATTGAATGATCATTGAATATGATCATTGAATATGATCATTGAATATGATCATTGCTATACAGCAAACAGATGGGTTCATCGACTGCCCCTTGGAAGGCAGCTGATTTGGCTATGTACACCTGAACAACTGGTACTGCATTGAACCCAACAACATATAGGTAGGCCTATAAAGTAAGCAAGCGTGTTGGAAAAAATATTCTGTAGGCAGAGGATGTGACAACTCCAGTGAATGAAGATGAAAGAAAAGTTCTCACACTCCTGTCTGATGACTGCTTCATATGATAAAACCGTTGGCTCTTCTGGTGACACTAAAGTAGAAAAACCGTCTAAAATTAGTTCCAGCAAATTTGTTTTCTCACCTGGGTACTTCATCACCAAAGCTCAACACTACAGTTACCTCTACTAGTGTCACCGGTATCTGCGGCTTGTTTCTATAACGGCCAAGATTCAGTGACAGCTGAACTAAGTTTTGATTCAGCTGTGTTTTTCAAGTTCAAGTCCTTGTAATTGTAATTTAAGATTTATAGAGCGCCTCTTAGAGAAAAAACTCAACAGAGGCGCTCCCGACCCGAACAAGTAAAATCTTATTCTAAGCAATTGAGAAACCATATTTGTAAAGGGTAAACAGGTTCTCAGCTGGACAGTGTCGAGCTTCAGAGCTAAGTATGCTAGCTAACTGATGAGCTTTTGTTGTTAACGAACTTTAACATTGCTAAGGCAAGCATAGTGAACATCTCCAATCAGTTTCTGTTGAAGCAGAACTACTCAATTTTCTGATTACAATTACAATTCAAATTACCAAAACAGACAGCCACTCACAAAGATCAACAGAGAAAGCTATATATAGAAAGGCAAACCTTGGCAGCAACATGCACAAAATGACCAATGAGGGCACACATAAATGACCACAATATCAGGGACAACAGCATTTAACTGTGCACTTGGGTATCAAGTTTCATTGCAAGGAAGATACCAATGCAAGCAGATCTGTCCCACAGATCTCCATTCAGTCACGCACTGGAATTAGAAATGATATGGCTTTGGCCACCTGAAATGCCAGTCAGCGCGACAGACAGAGAGAAGGAACACATAATACGACAGCGATAGGTGGAGCTGTGACAGATACAAGAAACGACAGCTGACCTTTATCTGTTACTTTGCTCTGCTCTGAAGTAAGGACGCTGCTATCACTGCGGCTCCTGTCTTTTGTTCTCATAAACAGAAATTTCCTACCAAAAAGATGTCTCTTCTTCTTTTCTGCAGTCAGAGCCTTAAAAAATTATTCCATACAACCTGTGTGTTATCAGCAGGCTTGGGTTCATTATATATAAAAAATTTCAATTACTTTTGTATTTAGTTAATTAAATTACAATTACATCTCGTTCAGTCTTGGTCAAATAAATTACAATTACACTAGAATCTATTACAACTCCAATTACAATTACTGTTCAGTTATGCCTTAAGTTCACAATCAAGTAATACGTTACTACCTGCCATCAGTTGTATGTTTATTTCGTCAAAGATAGAGACCATTCGCAAGTCTAATAATTACAGGAAGATAATATTTAAAGAAATAAGTAGGTAAGATAATCTGCACAAGTCTACAAATGTATGCCTAAGATGTGCGTGTGTTCAAATTTCCCCAAGTCATATAATACAGCATGTTCATAAAATAAGCTAACAAATGTCTTTGTATTTCTTAATATTTACAAAGTTCAACTGTAACCTCTGAAAGCAAAGCTGATCAAAGAATTTGACAGAGGATTACAGAGACTTTCAACTGACCCCTGTGCTTTCAGAATCTTTCCCAACAAATTTTACATTCTTCATTCTCGATCTCTCTTTTCTTTCTACTCTGAAAATCAATCAAAATCTCAGTTTAGTAATCACCACCATAAATGAAACCAGGGTGCAATGCCATCTCTAAATACAGTCCACCACACAGTCACAAGAAACCACAGTAAATCTTCTGGATAGGTCTTTGAACAGCTTGACCTATAAGAGTTTGAAAACTACCCAGATTACTGGCTAAATTTATTCTGGCAGGCAAATGGTTAAGATCTGAAACTCTGGTTAAGGTCTGATACTTTGCAGGCCTTTAAAAGAAATGTTTACATTCTGGCTAAATATTTAAAAAATCTGAGATAGCAAAGTGGGAATCACTGGCTGAGTTGACTCACAGTGACCAGATAACCAATTAAGAAATTAAAGCCCAGTATGTGAGACATGGCTTGAAGCCGTCACAAGATTCATGAGTTGCAAGGTTTAAATGAGGTGTCCTATTATTGGATTGCTATGGTCATCTTTGCCCCTCAGCCCAGTCAGCTCCCAATCTGAGGACTGGTCTTCCGAGGAGTTTCTTTACATTTACGTGTCAACTTTAACTCTAATATTAACCTCTAAGTCTGAGTTTTGAATCATGTGAAAACAACAATTTGTTAATGACAATCTGTATTCATTGTGATAACAAGCCAAGCACACGCACTCTCGGAAAAGAAGAATATTACAGTCTGGTGATTAGATACAACTAGCTGCTTTAAACAACCAGATTTCAAGATGGCAACTGGATTTAAAGCACTGAGAGTCGATTGGGAAAAAGCGAATTAATAAGCAGACAAACAAATCAACATTTAAGACCTTTTTCTGCCAGGGATAATGCCAAGGCCATCTTCCGTTATGTCACCGGTTAGCTTTCTTGCTTGCCACCATTCATCATCGCTGGCGTTGGTCACCTGGAGGATGTCACCATGCCGGAAGCCAATGCCTCGGCTTGGCAGTCCGCTGTCGTGATGAGGATCGTAGTCAAATAAAGTCCTACAAGTGAAACAGATTCGGCTCAATCAAGAACTATAACCATTAAGGAAATGTCTCAGTGTTGCACTTTTCCTTCACCTGAACTTTCCCAAAGCGTCCACGGAAGTCCCTTTCCGTTTCTGTCCACTCTGCAACTTCTCCGATGCTGTTCAGCTCTGGACTAAAATCTCATCTCTTTCGGACTGCTCACCCATCACAACCTGCCTTTGTGAACTATAATACAGATTTTCAGCTGGAATCTTTGCTCAGTGTGCAACCAGCATAACATATACAATACATTGGCAAAATATGTTTATGTTTTAGGAATCTTTGCTATGTTTTTGGCCAGACAGTTTTGAAGCATTTCTGCAGATCTCCTTTAGTGATGCCAATTAAAAGTGAGTTATCGTAGTCAAGTCTACCAGAACCTAATGCACATGCTAGTGAGGTCAAGACGAATGAAGATAAAATGGAAATAAAGGAAGAAAGAAAATGTCAGACAGAATTCCCTGCAATTTATATGTGGTACCTAATATAGAATGTTCGTTTCACAGTTGTCTTCAGAGTTCCAGTATTCGGCTGTAAATCCATCACCTGCTCTTGAATCTGTTGACGTCTGGCTTCAAGGCGAAAATAATCTACACAGACAGACACAGCAAACAACATCAGTCGCCCCTTTCTGCCTCTGAAACGACGCCAGTTCTTCATGCATTCATTCTCCTCAAGTATGTTTTTGGACACGCATATCAACATGACTATTAGGAGCTTCAGTTACTAAAAACTAACAAAAGCTATTGTATCATGGCTGTTCAGTCATTCATTCAGAACATTTATATAGCGCCCCTTCAAGTAGTATACCCAGAGGTGCTTAGATCAATCGATGGTCATTTCATCGTTGTTCTTACTTCAGTGACCCTAAGTCTCTGAATTCACAGCCTAGCATAATGCAGATATTGCAACAGGTAACTTTTAAGGCTAACTCTGAAAGTTACCAATTTTAAAAGACTGAATAAGGATACATCTTAGACAAGTTGGTAAATTTTAAAAATTCCTAAATATGAAAAGTAGTGGATAGGACAGATTTTCTGTTCAGCAACTGAAACAGACGTTTCAAAAGTCTGAAACCCATTCTTTATATAGCCAAAGTAATAAACGCAAAAGATTCAGTCACACGCGCAAACTCTTCAACGTGTCTGGGTCAATATCTCGCCTGACTGACCTTCAGGTCGATACTGGCAGATGATCTCAACTATATCTCCGCTCTGCTTTAAAACGGCCACTGCCTGTGAATGACTGGCATGCTGAAGGTCACGGCCATTCACCTGCAGAAATGACAGTAGCAGTTAATCTCTGATGCAGTCGGATAAAATTAAAACATCAGATTCACACAGGATTTATAAACAGGCAGCCGAGCTATCAGATTGTTTTTTACACTGGCCGTTGACTTACAGTCAAGCCATTACGAAACCACAAAACATCATTCAATGCATGCTTCCAACTGCAGTTCCTGCACACCCATGGCTGGTCTGTTCTGCTGTCTATAACAATATAACTGATACTTCAATTAAAAACTAATATGTAGGATCAATCAACGGTCATTTCATGTCAAAACATAGCAAAAAGCCCATAATCTGGAGAAATTCAGACAGCATCTAATATGTTGGGGATACCAGAAGTTAGGCTATGGTAGGTAATCAAGTTGAAACAGATGAGTCTTAAGTTTAGACCAGAATTCAAGCTATGGTTGGTAATAAATCTGAAACAGACGAGTCTCAAGTTTAGACCTGAATTCAGGCTATGGTTGGTAATCAAGTTGAAACAGATGAGTCTTAAGTTTACACCTGAATTCAGGCTAAGTTTGTCAAAATCAAATTGAAACAGATGAGTTTTAAGTTCAGTCTCTTACGTTTGTCTCCTATTTTGACACCTGTTTTAAGAGTATAGACTGAATAGGGACTTCTGCAAAACAAGAAGCCTTTAGTACCTGTGTTTCTACATCACAACCACAGCTCATATGCACATGCAAAACTGACTGTAAGCACCACACAAACCACAAATAAACAAAACTCATTATGAAAACTACTTCTTAAAACAAAACTCACTAAAAACTACTTCTTAGAACAAAACTCATAAAAATTACTCAAAACAAAATCATTATAAAAACTACTTCATAAAATAAAATTCATATAAAAATTACTTCTTAAAACAAAACTCATTATAAAAACTACTTCTTACAACATTCAACAACAGGTATTTTTAAAAAGGGATGTACCAGCTAAGACAAAGATTTTGCCAGTGCAAATTAAACAATCAATTGTAGGTGTTCCAGAAATGAAGACTGCCTCTCATCTGCCACCCCAAGAACAATTTATGGTTAAAGGTAAAACCACCCATTCCTACCCTAAATGTGATCAATTGCAAAAATTGACAACAAATGGTTAAAGCTTACAAAAAGCAACTGGTCACCGCGTCTGATCTCACCACTAACATCGGCTGCTCCACCAGCCAACATAAATGACACAAATATTCCTTCATTGTCTTCACCTCCAATTATATTGAAGCCAAGTCCAGACGAACCCTTCTTGAGGATAACTTTACGTGGTACTCTGTTCAGGTAAAACACCAGAAGCAAATAGAAATTCAGAATAAATGAGTCTCAAAATAATATCCAAACTCAACATGGCTGTTACTCAACCATTCTTACTGCGAGAGACAGACCACCAGGTGGGTTTGACTCCTTGTAATGACCCTGGGCATACTGTTTGCACACGCTGTGCCTCTGTCACCAAGCAGTATAATTTGTTACTGGCGTAAGCTGGAAGGTAAATGGCAAGTCCTGCGATGCACTGGCCCTGTGTCCTTGGGATTCGTCCATTGCTGGCTCAAGGGCCTAAAGAAAAGGAAATGAGCGCCTTCCCTACGTCTCACTTGTGGGATATGGGATACTTTACATTTGCTTATTATGATCACTGCACAAGGCTTCATCCATTAAGATCATTCATCAACCGTAGGATAACTTATCGTTAAATGTTTCATTCTGTTGCAAGGGCGTTTCTAGAAATTTTCTTGTGAATTTTGGGACCTTCTTTTTGCTGTGTCTTGACTCAAGAGCGATATATTACTGGTGGATTAACTGTCCTTTAGTTTACTTACCAATCTCACCGGAATTGAAATTACTTTTAGACTTAATCAAAGATCTGGACAACTGTTGAGTCATGCCTTGTGCACCACTTTGCCACTGTCACCTAATGATTAGTAGATCAGACTGTTTTAACATCGCTGGTCTTCTGGTAGTAAATTCACGTGAATTATTTGGGCAACTCTTACAGCTCAAGTCAAAGCTTTCACGACTGGTTATGTGTCTATGATCAAGACAGTCAAAGTCACACATTTAAGTGAATATGGTATCAAACATCAACCCAGGATGACACTCCATTGGTCGGGTGCTATGTGCGTTAGAAAATCCTACCTGAGAGATTTCCTAACATCAAAAAATAAAGGAGAATTAACTGGAAATGAATTTCAACAAAAAGCAAATGAATATCAACATCACAAGAAAACAACCAAATAAATACACTTAAACAACAAACATAGCATGCAACAAACTAATCCTGAGAAATCAGTTTCATCAGAGTAGACAATAATTTTAGCAAGTTTGATACTTCTCTGGCTAGCCATAGCCCAAACTCCTTGACCGATTTTGCACACTATGGCACATTCAGTGCCACTAGGCATAGGAATATGCCTTTCTGACCTCTGAGATTTCAAAATGGTAAAAACTGTCTTTGGGACAAACACTTAAAACTGAATTATTCACACCCTTTGTTATCCACAGTTTTTGACCTATCTGAATGAATTTTGCACTGAATGATGCAGAAATTTGGTGTCAATGAAAACAATTGTTAAACTGGAGTATAACTTAAATTTCCTGGAAAAATGTTCATAATTTTTACCTAAAATCACACGTTTCAAGATAATAAGCATGTTAACCCTTTAAACGTCACAGGCACACAAGGTGTGATATCGATGAACTATCACCCTCACTATAGGCATGCTGGTAGTAAGGAAACCAGCATCCAGTTTCTGGATGAGCATGTCATTTTTGCCCTTTTCTAACTAATGCAACGAAATGGTAGTTTCAGTTTACGTCGTGGAGATGTGTCTTCTTGTTAGGTGTTAGCGTTTTGAGTAGGCTTACGTGTGAAGTTCGGGCCTGCGAAGTGCTTTAATGCTCATGTTGACCGAGTATGTTATTTCCTATCACTAATATGTCGGTAACAAGTGGCCCATTATGGAGATTAGCCAAACCGTGAACCTGACTTGTACCCACGAATGTTTTATGACTTTCAACTATACAGACACGTTTAGCTACACGAAAACAATAGAAGAAGGAAAGCATGAACGTACCTCTCTCGTTCCAGTGCACATGCGGGCCAAGAACTATCAGAATAAGCAGGGTGACGGAAGTTATTGTACATTGGAAGCCAAGATTATGAAAATTATGACCTAAACAACGAAAATGAACTACTGAAAACGATGACTATAGCAACTGCGAGTTAGATGTTGTAAAGCTGTCTTTCGTCATTAACGTAAACAGTTGCATTATTCAGCCAAACAAAAGCTACCATTTTTAAAGCCTTCAATGATCACACACCAGAGAGTCTTTAGAATCGTATACGGGATTCTTTTTAATCTAAGTAACAGTCCGTTCTTTGATTCAGAATTGAACAAAACATAAACAGTACGTTCGTCTCTCGCCAACACATTAGCTGGCCACAAGACCAAAGACTAAAAATAATAAAGACACAAAATTTGTTGTATTTTATAATGAACTTACTTCCGGTGCATACCAAATCGTAATCGTAATCGTAATCCCGAGATTTCTACAGCGCCCAACGAAAGCCACGTCGCGGGACCAGCTTATTCACAGGCGCTCAGTCAAAACAAAATCGATAGGCGAAAGGGTTCGGTTCCAGGTCAAGATCCAAAAGTCAGGCTGAGATAGCGTGGCAGCTATGGAGGAGGGGTGGTGGTGTTTGGGGTTGGAGAGGAGAGAGATAAGAGGAAGAAGGGGTGTCAGGATACGATCTGTGAAAGAGGAATGTTTTCAGTTTTGAGTGAAAGGTCTAAGCAGAAATTCCAAGCGGTGGAGCATAGATGAGTTTGTATGATGGGTCAGAAAACTGTCGCAATTCTGGGGGAGTTTATTCCAGAGTGGTGGGACAGCTATGGCTATGGAGCGATTACCAAATTTTAAGAATGAGGTGACGGGAGGGCGGAGAAGTTTTAGGGCAGAAGAGGAGCGGGTTGAGCGAAGCGATTGTATTGAAATAACTGACGAATATAGGAGGGTTGGGAAGATTGAAGTGTGTTATCGGTAAGTGATAGGACTTTGTACTCGATTCGTTCAGGTATTTTAAGCCAGTGTAGTGGTTTAAGAACAGGAGTGATGTGATGGTGTTTGGGGGTTTTGGTGACAGCACGAGCAAGAGCATGCTGTATGGCATGAAGGCGGCTTATTTGGGTGGAGCCTACGTTCAGAAATAGTGAATTGCAATAGTCTAATTTAGCATGGACTCTGGTTGATGCAGTTTTAAAGTCAAGCATAGGGCGGATTCCGCGAAGGTCACAGATATGCATAATGCAAGAGCGGGAGAGATGGCTAAGAGAAGCTGAGGTTTTGGTCGAAGATCACACCTAGGTTACGAACAGAAGAGTTAGGGTTAAGGGTGCGCAGGCAAAGTCCAGGCTGAAAGAGATAGAGGAATTTGAAATTTTCTTGAGCTGGTCGCGTAGACCTATAAGTATGAATTCGGTTTTGGATGGGTTCAAGCACAGGAGATTAGATGTCATCCATGAGGAGATCTTGGTAACCGTACGAAAAAGATGATCTATGGAGTCGTTGAAACAGTTCGGAGAAAAAGAGATGAACAGTTGAGTGTCATCAGCATAAAGGTGATCATCGACTTTGCTTGCTTTTATAAGTGAACTGAGTGGAGTAATGTAGATGATAAACAGGAGAAGTCCAAGAACAGAGCCCTGTGGGACTCCATAAGTGAGAGGGCGTGATTGTGATGATGTTTCCGATATTTTGACGGAGAAAGAGCGGGGGGAGAGATAAGATTGTATCGAGGTTAGAGCAGTGTCAGTAAAGCCGAACCAGGTTGAAAGTCTCTGCAGCAAGATGTTGTGGTCTATGGTGTCAAAGGCTGCTTGAATATCAAGGAGGCAGAGACAAGAGACTTGTTGGTTGGAGATGGCTGAAACAAGCTTGTTGTAGTAGGGTTTCAGTTGAGTGGCGTTTGGTGAAACCGGACTGATTGGATTAAGGAGTGAATTTGAAGCTAGATAGTCATTGATCCTGCAGGAAAGTACAATCCTTTCAGTTGGTTTGGAGATGAAAGACAGGTTCGAAACAGGCCGGTAGTTTGAAAGGATTTCTTTGTCGAGTGATGATTTCTTGAGAAGAGGGGTAACAAGAGAGTGTTTGAAAAGAAGGGGAAAATTACCGGTAGAGAGGGAGAGGTTAACTATTTTGGTAATGATTGGAACAAGGACAGATGCACAGTCTTTCAGTAGGGAGGTAGGTATAGGGTCAAGTTCACACTGTTTGTTTGGGAGAGATTTTAGCAGATTTAGTATTTCAGTCTCTGATGTGGGTTGAAAAGCAAATAGTGAGGATCGAGGTGGGGAAGGTGGGCGGTCATAGGTGGGAGAGGAAGCATCAGCAGCTGGATTGTTGGAGGTTTTGTAAAGGAGAAATTGAAGAGAGAGAGACAGAGGGTACTAATTTTTTCGAAAAGAAGGAACCAAAGGAGTCGGATATCGAGCAGAATGGAAGAGAATTTGGAAGCGGGTTGGGGAAGTTCCGATGGAGGAGTTGATTAATGGTTTTCCAGAGAAGGCGAGGGCTAGAGGATCGGGAGCGGACTAGTGGTGAGTAAAATGTCTTTTTAGCTGTAGCTAGGAGATGATGGAATTTTTGTAACAGATTTAAGGGTAGAGAGAAGTTGAGAGTCACGGGTGCACTTGTAAGAGCGCTCTAGGCGTCGCCGGAAAGATTCGAAGGCTTGGAAATAGGAACTGTACCAAGGATTGTTAGTGTGAGAGCTGGATTTGGTAATAATAGGTGCATGTTTGTCAAGAATCATGGACAGAGTGGTGTTGTAGCAAGACAGAAGTTCATCAAGGAATGCAGGTGTATTTAAGACAAGGTTTGAACAGGATATATCTTGTATGAAGGCTTCAATATTTATTGCACTAATGCGACCAAATGAACGAAAGACATGATCAGGACTTGGATTAGGTTGGATGTTAAGGTGGTAAAGATGGGATAATGATCAAATGGCGTATTTCAGGTGATAAACTGGCTGATGATGAAGTGATAATGAGTTCAAGTGTGTGGTTGTGAATGTGGGTGGGAAAATTGACATGCTGGACCAATTAGTTGATGATAATAGGGTGAGGAATTCAGAAGCAACTGTGTCAGAGGGATTATCAACATGTATATTAAAGTTACCTGTAATCAGGAATTCGTGAGGTGTAGTGGCTGCAGTCGAAAGAAGGGTTGTAAATTCTTTCAGAAAAACCGATGGAGAACTTAAATATGGAGAGGAGGAAGGAGGGCGATATAAGTTAAAGATTGTAAAATTTGTGTGAGGAAGTTTGAGTGTTATTGATGCACATTCGAAAGAGTGAAAACAGTAGCCAGGTGAGTCTAGAACTGTAGCAGGTTCCCGGGTAAGGAAGGCAATGTCCCCACCAGTAATGTTGGAAGAGGTTGATGATTTAGTGAGCCGAAGCGTACTGTAAAGATGGTATCCAGGAGGAATTGATCGGGTGAGCACTTTCAATTCATTACAAAATGAGCAGGATTGAGGCCATGCGGTCGCTATATAAAACCGTGTACGTAGGCCTATAGATCCATTTGTTTACATTTGACCAACGCTGCCCGGACCTTGCTAGCATCATCATCTCATCAAACATCACCCAGCTTAGCCGTCTAACTGCCTGACTCTTGGATCCTGACCTGGAACCGAACCCTTTCTGCCTATCGATTTTATTTTCACTGAGCGTCTGTGAATAAACTGGTTCCCGCGACTTAGTTTACGTTGGGATCTGCAGAAATCTCGAGATAACGATTACGATGGATAGACACTGTCATAAAGTCGTAGACTGAATTAGCATTCGACCAGTTATTACAGGAAACAAGGGAGAGAAGCAGATGGCACAAAGGCCGGCAATTCAGGTTAGATTTGCCAACAGTAGGCCTAATTGAGCTGTAGGTATGCATACAGATATGAAACCGCAGAATCGTCGGAAATCTCGGGAAAACTTCAATAGCCGGGGCTCATACATAGATCGACTAAACACACCAAGATATTAGAGGAAACACCAACAGTACAACCTCTGTACATCCCCTTTAAAACAACAGATAAAATGTTGGGCTACTAGGCACAAACCTTCACACTGAAGCCTTCAATGAAGACTTCATACGAACTCACTGATTGTACATATTTTACAGGAACAAGCCTGTGCATCGGACACCCTGAGACGACATCAATCCTGCGCTCTTGCTCTTTGCTTTTGTAATTGTAATGGAACTTGGTAACGTCTAAAGCACAAGGCATCAAGCGACTGTGCACCTAAGCCAAGCTGCAATCATGCAATCAATCTGTTCTCAATGCTTCTGCCCGTCTTATTGGAGGCGTCTCCAGGTATGGCCATATAACTTCCTTTATACTGGACACTCTACACTGGCTTCCCATTCAGCAACGTATCCAGTTCAAGATCCTAACGCTTATGCGTAATTGTCTTGTTGGCTCTGCTCCATCATATCTTAGGGACTTCTGCATTTCGGTCTCTTTGGTTCCAGGCCGTAGCACTCTCCGGTCGGCCTCCCTTGGACTTCTGATTGTCCCTCGTATGCGCACTGCTACAGCGCAGTCTAGAAGCTTTGCCTATGTTGGACCCAATAGCTGGAATCGCCTTTCCCGAGAGCTCCGGCTGGTATTCCTCAGTTTGTCTCTTCCGCAGTTTTGCTGAAGTCTGTATTATTTATTTATTTATTTATACAGAACACTTATATAGCGCCCCTTCAAGAAAACTACTCATAAGCGCTCCCAAACCAACCTCGGCGAAAGAGAACAGTCTTAAGAGAAGAATAGAAGATAGAAGTAAAATCCCGGGGCAGAAGACGTAGAGTAACAGGAAGTCCATTCCAGAGGGTTGGGCCAGCAACAGAGAAAGCACGACGCTGCATGGTCGAGGTGCGAGTGCGAGGCACTAATAGATTACCACTAGCAGCGGAGCGAAGAGAAGCACGTCCCAAATTGGACCGGACAGGTAGGCAAAGCTCCCTCAAGTAAGAGGGGCAATACCCAACAAGGAGTTCCAAACAAAGACGATAACCCTATAGTGGATGCGCTGACTCATAGGAAGCCAGTGCAACTCATCTTGCATGAAATCAGAGACATGACCAAACCTAGAGATGCCACCAATAAGCCGTGCAGCCGCCCGCAACACACGTTCCAGACACAAAAGCCGTACATCAGGGAGTCCAACATATAAAGAAGAGCAGTAATCCAACCGACTAGTGACAAATGCATGAACCAGAGTCTTAGATGAGGTGACTGACAGAGAACGTGAGACAACACAAAGTTGCCGTAGCTGGTAGTAGCAACTACGACAAAGACGATGTACCTGAGCCTTAAAAGAGAGCTCCTGATCCAACTCAATGCCAAGGTCATAAACAGTGACTGAGAAGGTGATGTGAGGAAACTCTAAATGTAGTACAGGTAGATTTTGATTTGCCAGTGGTCTCACTGGTTCGGGTCGGGAGCGCTTCTGATGAGTCTATTCTTGAAGTGGCGCTTTATAAATGTCAAATTACAATTACAATTACAAAAGATAAAAGTTCAGTCCATAAGACAGAGAGACAGCCTGTGATGGATAAGCATTTTGAAAAAAGATAAGTTTTATTTTCCAAAAATATTTGTTTTCTTGCTATACATGAGAACGTCTGTTTCAAGCTTTCTTGCTTGTGCCTTGCAGTGCGAATAATGACTGTCAACTAACAGAGCAGCGACTTTGAAAACTTCATTGTTCTGGCCACTGGTCGTTCACAGCAGCTGGAATTTGTAATTCTCTACCACCTCGTAGTTGCACCAGTTGTCCAAATGAGTGCGAACCGGGTGTTGGATGAATTGCAAGACACCCCATCCTCAGCCAGGACACATACACTGGGACAATGACGGAGCAACGTTTTCCAGCATTGTTCCAATGTTGTCAGATATTGTATCAACGTGTGTATGCATGAGTGTGTGTGTGTGTCGGTTGAGCACTGAGCTCCATTTCGCTCTACACTGAAAAATTTCGTCTTCCAGCTAACAATTTTCTCTGTTGACAGGCTTCAAAGTGAATCTCTGTGCTGTTGTAAGTAGTGAGCATTTTCAAATATCGATTGTTTTGTAATGCTTTTCAGCAATACAAAAACAAAAAGATACAGCCTTAAACTTACTTAGTCAGATCTAAAATTTGCGAGAGATTCTCAGTGGGACTTGTCACAATGGATTATGCTTCAAAAGGCCTCAACTCAACCGTTACCTGTTAGTAATTTTCGGGAGGATTTTGCTTCACACCATTCGCAAAAGTCTCACCAATCCAATCCAATTCAGGTTAATTCAAAGTACGAATACACAGAAAATGCTGGCAACATGTTTTATCAATGCGTTGGGACTTTAATTTGAAAAGAACAAACCTACATAGGTGGATTTCAACTTTGCACCATAAATCTATTAAGTGTTGCACTGGTAAATGCACGATTGCAGTACTACAACTTATTAAATTCTGGGTTTGTTCTAGCAGTTTCCCGTAAAAGTTTTGCCATCGAGTTTTCTAGAAGTTACATATACAGATTACAAGTCAGAATGCTATTCAGTTATATCTAAGTTTGCGGTATTTTCCCATCATAAAGGACATAACAGGGTCTACAGTTTGATCTTGTTGCCGCCTAATGTCGTCTCTGTTCTCATCTTCAGTATCAAATTGTTCCTGTGATTCACTGTCTTCCGTATATCGCTTGTCCAGGAGTGAACTTCCGATGTGATCAAGTCCACGTTTGTCCAACAGAGAACTTCCGATGTGATCAAGTCCACGTTTGTCCAACAGAGAACTTCCGATATGATCAAGTCCACGTTTGTCCAAGAGAGAACTTCCGATGTGATCAAGTCCACGTTTGTCCAACAGAGAACTTCCGATATGATCAAGTCCACGTTTGTCCAACAGAGAACTTCCGATATGATCAAGTCCACGTTTGTCCAAGAGAGAACTTCCGATGTGATCAAGTCCACGTTTGTCCAACAGAGAACTTCCGATATGATCAAGTCCACGTTTGTCCAACAGAGAACTTCCGATGTGATCCAATCCACGTTTATCCAACAGAGAACTTCCGATATGATCAAGTCCACGTTTGTCCAACAGAGAGCTTCCGATGTGATCAAGTTCACGTTTGTCCAAGAGAGAACTTCCGATATGATCAAGTCCACGTTTGTCCAACAGAGAGCTTCCGATGTGATCAAGTCCACGCCTTTTTAAGAGAGAACTTCCGATGTGATCCAATCCACGTTTGTCCAACAGAGAACTTCCGATGTGATCAAGCCCACGTTTGTCCAAGAGAGAACTTCCGATGTGATCAAGCCCACGTTTGTCCAACAGAGAACTTCCGATATGATCAAGTCCACGCCTTTTTAAGAGAGAACTTCCGATGTGATCAAGTCCACGTTTGTCCAAGAGAGAACTTCCGATATGATCAAGTCCACGTTTGTCCAAGAGAGAACTTCCGATATGATCAAGTCCACGTTTGTCCAACAGAGAACTTCCGATATGATCTAGTTCCCGTTTTTCTTCCAGTTCTCGTTTTTCTAAAAGTGAGCTGCCAATGTGATCCAAATCTCTTTTGTCATCTTTGTCGTCAATTTCATTGTATTCTGCATGACTAGAAGGAAAATAGAATGGAATAGCCTTTACTAATCAACACATCAACAACTAGTTTACAATTATCAATTGCAAGCACCATTTATTATGAAAAAGATCACTTAATGGAGCAAAACCTTTCCGCTAACAGAGTCGCCCAATATTCACAATTTTACAAGTCTTAAATTTATTTCTTAAAGCAGAGCAAATATTTACAACAGCGAACTGCAGTATTTAAAATAGCATCCTCTTCTCAGTATTTAGCAAATAACGTTTCCTGTTATTTTGAATTTGCATTGTGACGATAATTTAGCGTTTCCTATAGATGACCCAGTGATAAGTGCGATGTTGGAGTGTGCAAATTCTTTGATACACTTCGGAGACAGTCGAGCATAATTACTTGTTCGAACCAATCAGAGAAGTTTCACATAGACATTATAGATGTACTTTGAATCCAAGTTATTCGAACTTCGCGTTTTAATAATCCAATAAGAGGAAATGTTTTAAATAATTTTCGCTTAAAGACCACACCCGAGAAATATACAGCAACGAATTTTACTGAATTTAACGCAGTCTAATATCAAGAGGTATCAGATTCACAGGGGATAAAATTTCATATGTAAGATATATTGATTACAACCAGTTATAAATTCCATACTTTGCGTGCTTTATTTGTAATAATAATGTTGCTGCAACTAACCCGTTGGGCAGGAGAAAATGTAAAATTGCCGTGAAGAAAATCAAAGAATTCTTCATCTTGAACATCTTTGATGTTGTGACTGTTACCTGCAAGTTACGACCAAAACCAACATTTATACACAAAATGCAATCGCTATTCCTGTTGTGATGCAAGTTTTAGCACAATATACACTCCTCCTACAAAGAATATCATTTTTATTCCAGATAGGCCTAGACAGAGCTCTGGGAATAAAGTGATGACTTCTGACGTTTCGTATATCGCCTGGTTCTGTTAAAAACTTTGTTAATAAAGAATGTGGGTTTACTTCGACGTGATCGTTAATGTTTTTTATGTCGCAATCAGGGCGGTAAAGAGTATTCGGATTAGATCTGCCAACAGTAGTTGAGCTATAGGTATGCAAGCAGATATACACGCATGCGTGCATAGGCTATATGCAGGGCCTTTCTGAGATTCAGACAGGCCTGGGCCACTGCAAATACGATGCCCCAATTTCGAAGCATGCACTTCATGAGCCTACTAATCGCAGTTGTGATTGACTATAAAAATATGAAGAAATAAATATTAATAATGATTACTTATAACAAGTCTGAGGCCTCTTCTCTATGTGATATCTGGGCCAAATGGCTCTGTTGGTCTCCTCTAATAGGCCCTGTATGTATGTATGTATGTATGTGTGTATGTATGTAGGTATGGATGGATGGATGGATGGAACCCTGGCAAGTATGCACGCATCGTATATGCATGCATGTTTACGTGTCTGTATGTATTTGTGTATGCATGAAGGCACTTAATATAGCGCCTTTAAAATGCCTCCCAAGAGCTCTGCACACAGAGCTACGTAACTGAAATAAACAATTGTGTTCTAAGGTTGAAAATGTAAGCTGTAAGTTGACCAGAATCAACTGAAACATTAAAAACAACGCATATTTGCAATGGAATGCTCCAACCTAGAAGGAAGCGCAATGGGCTTGAGTTAAAGTGCGATAGCACAGCACTTGCATCTTCCACGGGCAGTAGAGCGCAGCGATCGCTGACCTGGTTGACTCGAACAGGAACACAGAGCTCCCTGAGGTATGCCGGTGCGGTGCTGACAGTTGAACTACGGACTAGAGCTGATTCAACAGAATCTTTGATAGGCCTGCGATAATGGAGCCGCATATGCAAAGTTGGCTCTGTGGTGGAGAGAGCAACTTAGAGTTGGGTTTCATTAGCATGTTGCTGGAGCAGTTTCTCATGCATGTGTGTTATATGACAGCAAAACAAAGGGAGACCCAAGGATTGAACCATTTAGAACACAGGATCAGAATTTGAACGGGTTGAGATAAGAAGATATCCATAGAATAGGAAAAATTGAAACTACAAAAAATGTTTAAATTCGTGACAACATAATACCATGGTTTACAGTATCCAATGAGGCACTCAAATCAAGAAACCCAAGAAGAAATTGCTGCTAAGAAAGCATTCTCAGTGGTATAATTTTTAGATAGGCCCCTAATTCGTTTTTAAATTTGTGTAGAAGAAAACGCCTTGACTGAGCTTCTGCGGCTGAAATGATACAGAATTAAGTCATGCAAGCAGGGTTATTTTAAATTTTGTAATTATTAAGACATTTTGAAAAATAATCGTAAAAATTCAAATTTCAGGCCAAAATAAATGACCAATTTTAAGCTCAATACCTCAACTAAATACTAAACTAATTTTTCAACTTCTGTATCAGATTATTTCACTTTGGTCCCCGCTTTGATTATCACAGATACTGTATATAAACTCCGCGTATTCAAACCTTCTTATATCAGTTAGGTAGCAATGTTTCAACTCCTTCGAGATTGTCTCAGAAGGCGCAACACAAATGCTTAGACACATGACACCCATGCTATGTTATGAAGACGGATGGGAGGCTGATCGTACTATTAGAAGAGATGGAACTGGATACATCAAGCAGCTGAGAACGATTCGTCGTATACATCTATGTTTCACCAGATCTCTAACAAACGCCATTGAAGCTGCGGCGGTTGCGCTGGACCAGACGTGATCTCGACTAAAGCAGCAGCAGCAGCAGCAGCAGCAGCAGCAGCAGCAGCAGCAGCACCACCACCACCACCACCACCACCACCACCACCACCACCACCACCACCACCACCACCACCAACCGACGATGACGGTGTCGGCGATTCATAGCTGCTGCCACAGAGTCGTGTAATGAGTCTGAATCGACGCCGGACACGGGGCCCTTGTGTATAGGTTTCGTGATGAAATCATCAGCAATTTCGAGTTAGCAGTTCGGCAGATTGATGACAAAGAATCAATAGGAAACAGTCAGGAAAGGCGTTACATCTGCGGTAATTAATGGTCGAATCGTTCCCTTCGGACTGCGCTGTTCAAGTGGCGTCTGATAGGAAACGGGCCGTCCGTCCCCCCGTGTACATCACGACGCACTGGCCTTGCATTAGCCCTGTAGTAGCCCTATAGGCATCGTATGTATGGAGCAAATCATTCGTTATAGGCGCTTCTTCGTCTATGCCTGCGCCAAAGATCACGTAGATCCATAGATTATGGATGAAAGATTAAAGAAAATTGAAGACTTACTCATAAGTCCAAACAGAGTTATTGTGTTTTGTACATTAAAGGCTTATTTAGAGAGACACATTGAAGACAAAATCCACAACAAAGCCTTTCAGTTTTGTATATTAAAAGCTAATTAAAAGCGACACGTCATAGAAGCCAAACATACCCTTAGTGTTTTGCTTATTAAAGGCTAATTTAAAGAGACGCGTCAGAGGCTAAGACAGAAGCCAAACAGAGCCTTTGTGTTTTGCTTATTAAAGGTTAATTTAAAGAGACGCGTCAGATGCTAAGACAGAAGCCAAACAGAGCCTTTTTGCTTATTAAAGGCTAATTTAAAGAGACGCGTCAGAGGCTAAGACAGAAGCCAACCAGAGCCTTTGTGTTTTGCTTATTAAAGGTTAATTTAAAGAGATGCGTCAGATGCTAAGACAGAAGCCAAACAGAGCCTTTGTGTTTTGCTTATTAAAGGTTAATTTAAAGCGACGCGTCAGATGCTAAGACAGAAGCCAAACAGAGCCTTTTTGCTTATTAAAGGCTAATTTAAAGAGACGCGTCAGAGGCTAAGACAGAAGCCAACCAGAGCCTTTGTGTTTTACTTATTAAAGGTTAATTTAAAGAGACGCGTCAGATGCTAAGACAGAAGCCAAACAGAGCCTTTTTGCTTATTAAAGGCTAATTTAAAGAGACGCGTCAGAGGCTAAGACAGAAGCCAACCAGAGCCGTTGTGTTTTGCTTATTAGAGCCTAATTTAAAGAAACTCGTCAGAGGCTAAAACAGAAGCCAAACACAGCGTTTGTGTTTTGTTTATTAAAGGTTAATTTAAAGAGACGCGTCAGATGCTAAGACAGAAGCCAAACAGAGCCTTTTTGCTTATTAAAGGCTAATTTAAAGAGACGCGTCAGAGGCTAAGACAGAAGCCAAACAGAGCCTTTGTGTTTTGCTTATTAAAGGTTAATTTAAAGAACGCGTCAGATGCTAAGACAGAAGCCAAACAGAGCCTTTTTGCTCATTAAAGGCTAATTTAAAGAGACGCGTCAGAGGCTAAGACAGAAGCCAAACAGAGCCTTTTTGCTTATTAAAGGCTAATTTAAAGAGACGCGTCAGAGACTAAGACAGAAGTCAAACAGAGCCTTTGTGTTTTGCTTATTAAAGGTTAATTTAAAGAGACGCGTCAGATGCTAAGACAGAAGCCAACCAGAGCCTTTTTGCTTATTAAAGGTAGGTTAATTTAAAGAGACGCGTCAGATGCTAAGACAGAAGCCAAACAGAGCCTTTTCGCTTATTAAAGGCTAATTTAAAGAGACGCGTCAGAGGCTAAGACAGAAGTCAAACAGAGCCTTTGTGTTTTGCTTATTAAAGGTTAATTTAAAGAGACGCGTCAGATGCTAAGACAGAAGCCAACCAGAGCCTTTGTGTTTTGCTTATTAAAGGCTAATTTAAAGAGACGCGTCAGAGGCTAAGACAGAAGTCAAACAGAGCCTTTGTGTTTTGCTTATTAAAGGTTAATTTAAAGAGACGCGTCAGATGCTAAGACAGAAGCCAAACAGAGCCTTTTTGCTTATTAAAGGCTAATTTAAAGAGACGCGTCAGAGGCTAAGACAGAAGCCAACCAGAGCCTTTGTGTTTTGCTTATTAAAGGTTAATTTAAAGAGATGCGTCAGATGCTAAGACAGAAGCCAAACAGAGCCTTTGTGTTTTGCTTATTAAAGGTTAATTTAAAGCGACGCGTCAGATGCTAAGACAGAAGCCAAACAGAGCCTTTTTGCTTATTAAAGGCTAATTTAAAGAGACGCGTCAGAGGCTAAGACAGAAGCCAACCAGAGCCTTTGTGTTTTACTTATTAAAGGTTAATTTAAAGAGACGCGTCAGATGCTAAGACAGAAGCCAAACAGAGCCTTTTTGCTTATTAAAGGCTAATTTAAAGAGACGCGTCAGAGGCTAAGACAGAAGCCAACCAGAGCCGTTGTGTTTTGCTTATTAGAGCCTAATTTAAAGAAACTCGTCAGAGGCTAAAACAGAAGCCAAACACAGCGTTTGTGTTTTGTTTATTAAAGGTTAATTTAAAGAGACGCGTCAGATGCTAAGACAGAAGCCAAACAGAGCCTTTTTGCTTATTAAAGGCTAATTTAAAGAGACGCGTCAGAGGCTAAGACAGAAGCCAAACAGAGCCTTTGTGTTTTGCTTATTAAAGGTTAATTTAAAGAACGCGTCAGATGCTAAGACAGAAGCCAAACAGAGCCTTTTTGCTCATTAAAGGCTAATTTAAAGAGACGCGTCAGAGGCTAAGACAGAAGCCAAACAGAGCCTTTTTGCTTATTAAAGGCTAATTTAAAGAGACGCGTCAGAGACTAAGACAGAAGTCAAACAGAGCCTTTGTGTTTTGCTTATTAAAGGTTAATTTAAAGAGACGCGTCAGATGCTAAGACAGAAGCCAAACAGAGCCTTTTTGCTTATTAAAGGTTAATTTAAAGAGACGCGTCAGATGCTAAGACAGAAGCCAAACAGAGCCTTTTCGCTTATTAAAGGCTAATTTAAAGAGACGCGTCAGAGGCTAAGACAGAAGTCAAACAGAGCCTTTGTGTTTTGCTTATTAAAGGTTAATTTAAAGAGACGCGTCAGATGCTAAGACAGAAGCCAACCAGAGCCTTTGTGTTTTGCTTATTAAAGGCTAATTTAAAGAGACGCGTCAGAGGCTAAGACAGAAGTCAAACAGAGCCTTTGTGTTTTGCTTATTAAAGGCTAATTTAAAGAGACGCGTCAGAGGCTAAGACAGAAGTCAAACAGAGCCTTTGTGTTTTGCTTATTAAAGGCTAATTTAAAGAGACGCGTCAGAGGTTAAGGCCAAACAGACGCCTTTGACTCGGCTCTAGTTGTTCGTGCAGTAATGCTATTTTTCAAGTAAGTTAACTGTTGCCAACATTTCTATAAATTCTTGTCGTGTGCATCCATACTGTGACGTCAGGTTGCATTTGTGGAACGACGGCTTCTAGAGTACAATTCCATTACTGTCAAGTCATGCAAAAGACTCCACTGTCTCTCTATTCGCGGATTTTATGATTACGAGTGCAAATCATTCACGCCGTAACATACGCCTAATGAGACACGTTTTCCGATTGAAGTGATTCATCTTCATTATACGGTCGGTGACTCCTAAGCCGCTTATGAGCGTGCCTTTACCCTTGCCTCCTACTTCTTCTCCTTCTCCTCCACTTCCTTCTTCTGCTTCTGCTTCTACTCCTGCTTCTCCTAATTTTTCTCTCCTAGTCTTCGTGACTCTATCTATCGTCTGATCGGGCTGTCGGTTGAAGCACGTTCAGCAAGAAGACGGATAATAGAAAGAGGAGGTAAATGTAAATGTAAGTGTAAATGTCCACGGTTTTCTGCAGCGATCGTATGGCTTCGACCCTGCTTATTTTTCAATGAATTTATTGGTAGAGATCCTTCACCACATCTGCCCATTTGAATGGGCGCAACACCATTTAAGGACCCCGAGTACGGACTGTGCTAGCAAGAGTCTCACATATCTGATAGAGGGAAAGAAGAAGGAGAGAGAAAAAGACAATGATAGGCAGCAGTAAGCAGATGAAGAACAGTCAGAGAATGAGGAAGAAGATAACGGCTCGAGGAAGAGAAGAAAGTAAAGAAAGGGAAAAGGAAAATAGGGGAAAAAGGAGGAGGCGGAAAAGGAGGAGTATGAATTGCCGCAATAGCATTTAACAAGAGTGCGACTTAATGTTTCTTCTGAACCGCTTATCGTCAAATAATTGTCATCTCGCTGGAAATAAATTGTCTGATGATGACCTCCCCTCGTTATCTTCTTTTCCGCAAACAATGCCAATAACCGAGCCGAACGCATTAAAACTGCCACAGGTCGCTGGAGGACAACAACTCGGCTCCCGCAGCCGTGTATTCATTTGAACACCGACTGAAACGCATGACTGATGAGATCGTTGTCGCTCGACCAGCAGCGGTGGGGGGCAATGCCTGACTGGCCATCGATGCAAGGAGGTGTCGATGATCCGATAATACTTCCGCTGCAGTGAGTCTTTCATGGCTGTTGCGTTGAAGTGCAGCAAAGAAGACGACAAGATCAATTCCTAAGGCAACTTCTTCGGCAGTTGATGGATAAACAGCTTCATCATGAGGCTGACAACAGAATGTGTTCCGTAAAGCAATCGTAATCGCAAGCTTGAGATTTATACAGCGCCCAACGAAAGACAAGTCGCGGGAACTAGCTTATTCACAGGCACTGAGTTAAAACAAATCGATAGGCAGGAAGGGTTCGGTTCCAGGTCAAGATTCAAGATCAGGCAGGCTGACAGTCAGACAGCTATGATGGATGATGTTTGGATTCAACCGGAAAGTGAGATAAGAGTGAGGAAGATTCAAGACAGGATCTGCGGAAGAGAAATGTTTTCAGTTTTGAGTGAAAGACCTGCGCAGAAATTGCGAGGGGTGAAGTGTTGGTGAGTTCGTATGATGGGTAAGACAACTGTCGTAATTCTGGTGGGAGTTTATTCCAGAAGGATGGGAACCGACGTGTTTTGTTACGAGGACGCGTTTCAAATTGAACTGACATTTCCTGATGTAAGGACGCAATTCGAAATCGCTTGGAGTGATGACGTGGTTTTTACATAAACGAGGATATGATCGGCTGCTGAAAAGATAGATTTCGATCTAATTTAACGCCTCCTCTTCACTGGAGGATTATGACACGAAGCACCTGAACGAGATCTTCACTCATCTCTCTAGATTTTCATATGGTATGGGCCACAGTCATTACAGCCTCTTCACTTAGGTGATCATTTTATGCAGGTTGCATTTTCCGCAATATGTGCTATGTCTTATCAATTATTCATTTACTTGTTAACCTACTTATTTATGATGCGCCTTAAAACGCGGTAGACCTTAGGGAGCATTGCTTTATAACCACGAGCGTCAATGGATCAGCGTTCTCTCCCTTCAACCCACGGAAGTTAATGATCCACGTGGACAGAATTGACTGGCAGTGAAACCGGTGTCAGTCACCCACTAACCGCATCAGCAATGGCAGCAGATGGCGCCTGACTTCGAATCAACTGAACAAGGCCCGAGGACTCTGGAAAGCTAGGACAGGGCGTCACGCTTCATCGACCGAGCACATGACCTCCGCATCTGGCCACGACAGAACGACAGCCGAGGGATTGGGGATCGACTCCTGACTATTATGCATGACCGCATGATCTCTTCGCAGACCCTTCATAATCCGGTCATCGTCCATTTCAGTGGATCCAAATATGACTGGACGGCAGCATAATTCGATTACAAAAGCCACGAATTCAAGTGGCGCTACCCGTAATATAATGTAGCCTACTTCGGGCATCTGATGGTGGCCGAGTGTCCTGGAAGTTCAGTGCTACTTCGTGTTGTGCTGACTGGCACCGCACATGGTGTCTAACTGTTGCGACAGGACAACGAAGGGCAGCAGTGTCAGCAGATGTTAGAAGGTCGGTCAGACGGTCACAAAGGACATCAATTCCTGCGAAGTAGTGTAGACAATAGTAGAAAGGCGATATCATTTTAGTACTAAGATAACTAAAAGGTCCAACACAAACCCACACTGTGGGGCAAGGTAGCCGATTGGATAGAGCGGTCGTCTTGTAAAGCGAAGAGTACGGGTTCGAACCTCCTTCCCTGAGACGATTGTTGTGTAGGGGCCTTGTTCAGTTGCTTAGCATCATCGATTGATGCTTAGTCATTAGATAGTGGCGTTTAATAAACGCAGAAATAACACAAGTTGCTCTAAGAGTTTGAATAAAGACTACCGTTGAAATTTGTCTCCAGTTAGACAAACCTGAAATAATCTTTACACCAACGTAACAAATTCGTTGTTCGCGACCGAATGCTAATGGAACTACAGAAGACATATTTAAATAGCAAATATCCAGCGGCGCTAATAGGCTATGATCAAACCTCATCTCTATCAGAAGAAATTCAATGTCGTCCTGAGCAGTGCAAGGCAAGATACGCACCAGTAGTGATCAATAGATATGCAAATGGAACATTTAAAACAGCAAATACCCAGCTACGCTAATACTTTCAAACCTCATCAACCCCAGAAGAAAGTCAATTTCGAGCTGAGCATTGCAAGGCAAGGCAAACACCAGGCGTGATCAATAGATATGCATTTGGAACATTTAAAACAGCAAATACCAAGCTACGCTAATACTTTCAAACCTCATCAACCCCAGAAGAAAGTCAACGTCGAGCTGAGCATTGCAAGGCAAGGCAAGCAAACACCAGGCGTGATCAAGGTTTGACAAGGAAAGAATTTCCATGCTAAGAAGCGGAACTTGTCTTCTGAGACCTTGCGGTGACTCTGGACGAAAGCCATCTTCTCTAGACGTTTTCCTTCTTTCAGGTCCGTGGGATTCGGGTCAATAGACGCAAGCTGTGGCTTTCAAACTGGCCCGCAAGAATTGCAGTAATTCCATATTTTGTTGGCCTGTCCAGCTTCTCGATATCAAGCTGTCATCCGTTCTCAAATGTGCCACTCACGGCTCTGTTAACCTGTCGAAAGTCTGCCTTCCTGTCGTCGAAAGTTTTCTGTAAGATCTCGCAATCGTAATCGTAAATTTCTAAAGCGCTACTTAAAAGCTAAGCGCAGGGTACCAGCAGATTCTCGAGCGCTGCGTCAAGTCATTGGGGTTGTCCAAAGATGCCATGTCAGGAACCAAGTCCTGTTGTCAGAAGACCAGAGAGAGAAGGGCATGAGGACTATTAGGTGGGGTTGTGTTTAAGCTGAGAGAAATGGAAAGGCAATTGGGATATCACTTTCGTTTACTATCCTTTGAGAACCGCTTCCGAGCTGTATCAACTGTTTCAGTTGCTGACCTGACATCACGAATTTTTATGAAGATACTTTAACAAGCATATACATATATATTCATGCGTTCATGAATGCATGAATACCGGTGAATGCATTCATACATGCTAATATCAATACGCATAGATAAATGCATGCATGTATACATTATGCATGAAGGAGGGGATGTTGACTATGTGGGGTGGATTTACGATTCAGGCTAATCAAGGTCCAAAGTGGCACGAGATAGCGAATACTACAGTTAATGGCGATTATTCGCAAGGGCTGATTGTAAATCCGGCTGAAGTACTTTGCATTTTATATTTTCCTTTTATTACAAGAAGCCGATTTAATTCGAACTGTGCTATACGAAAAATACGACCTAAATATGTGAGCAAATGCGTGCAGTCTGCTTCGATATTCATGGACGAGCTAAATAATGCAGGGCTGTACATGACGGACGGTAATAAAAACCGATGTTAAGATGTATAAAGCATCGGATGATCTGATGTAACTGCATGGCTTATATTTAGAAAGCACCTATTAATACCTGTCTTCTATGTGTACTGGGGACCTGCAACTGTTGAAATCTAGGTTGAATAGACAGAATCCGGCGTCTGTTACGTGAAAGATACAACATTCTGCTCATGCAGCTTTGATCGAGTCAATCTCAATCACTTCCTCAGCTGCCTGTGGAGATCTGCTGGTCTCTCGCTTCCACATATCAACACGAGAAAATCGCACACCCTTGTGCTAAGGTCCATTGCTGTGAAACAGTCTCACTCTCAATTAACTGCACACACTGTTCCTTCCAACTCTGCTCAAGTTACGTTCTAGTCATATGTTAAGACGCATTTTTTAGAACCCGTAGACAGCCTTGTTCACAGCGCTGTTAAGAGATCCCCATCAGGCGCTATACAAAGGCCAGATAGAGTGATGCATGCATGCATACATACATACATACATACACACATACATACATGCATACATATCTCCATATATACATACACTATTGTTCTATTGCTTCTCTTTTATCTGCTTGTCTCTTCATCATTGGTAACAACGTTGAACCTACATATGGCCACAGGCCTACAAAGATACTAAGCCTATCTAAAACATAAGTTTACAATAACGACATCAATAACTATAGGCTTAAAGTATCGACGAGAGGCATATGTATAGCTATTTATTTTAGCGTTTTTGGTCACCCAAATCTTAGGTGGCCTTAATTCCTTCTATTCCTCCTGTTCTTCCTCCTCCTTCTTCTCTTTCTTGCTATGTATGTAGGGATTTCCGTCGTCGTAATCGTAACCGTAAGCTCGAGATTTCTACAGCACCCAACGAAAGCTAAGTCGGTCGGGGGAACCAGATTGTTCACAGGCTCTCAGTCGAAACGAAATCGATAGGCAAGAAGGGTTCGGTTCCAGGTCAAGATCGAAGAGTCAGGCAGGGAGGTAGTCAGACGGCTACGGTGGGTGGTGTTTGGAATTGGACCTGGAGGATAGATAAGGGGAAGAAGAGGAATGGGGACAGGATCTGTGGGGGAGGAGGAGTGCGAGGACGGATCTTCAGCCAACTATTCGGGTGACAAATACCTGTCCTGTGGAATCCGAAATCCATTTGGTCGGCGCAGACTTTGAATTGGCTGCGAATGTCTTTAAGTTTATTATTGATGAGAATCGGTTGTTCCAATATCCCGTCTGTCTCTGCATCCCACTTTGTCTCAAAGGATGCGGCGCTCAGCTGCGCGACTTCGATTGAAAGACGTCTGTCGCCGCAACCGTCGCTACTGCATCAATCGCCGCCGCTGCTCAGTTAGGGCAACAGGGCTGCTGATGCAGAAAGAATTGCGCATCGGACAGTCGCATTACATGTACATTTGTATGTATGTATGTACGTATGTATGTACATGTGTAGGTACATGTGTATGTATGTATGTATGCTTTTGTATATATGCAGATGTGTATGTACGTATGCATGTATGTAATGTATGTGTGTATGTATGTATGTGTATGTATGCATGTATGTGTGTATGAATGCATGTTTGTATGTATGTATGTTTCTGGCTACTTCTAAAGTGCCCTTTAAAAAACTCACAAGGGCGCTATCTTTGCAACGTCACACGTTCAGCTTCGATAACTGCGGATAGAACAACTTTGGACAACGGTGATGAAGGAGGATTTCACCCCATAATATCCGAGCAATGAAGCACTGACTTCTTCAGTGGTCGGCTAAAGGCAGCATTTGTAAGCAGGCAACCGTTCGTGGCTTATTTCAAAGCTTTAAATCTCAGGCTGGCACGGTCCTTACACAGGGTCCTAAATGGCGTGGCGCCCATTCAATCGGGCAGCGGTGGTGAAGGATCTCACCCAATAAATTCAGTGTAAATGAGCAGGATCGAGGCCATACTGTCGCTATAGAAAACCGTGTATATTAACATTTACATTACCAACTGCGGTGCCTCAGTCGGTATAGCAAGGCAGGAATAGTGCGTTCGGACCTCATAATATTGATAGAGCGTCGATCTTATTCCTGGCTGATCTGATCCAATGAGGACTTATGAAGCCCATGGGACAATATTCACATATGGGCTTCATTTGCCCTAAATATGGAAATTGAGGACATACAGTGAGTCGTTATCAGACGAAAAACTGACTTTCCATCTGCTCGTAGCTGGTGGAGCACTGGAAAGTGTAAGTCTATTAAAGGCGGATGCATCTAACCAACAAATGTTGAAACTTGCGGCCAGAAATGATCGTCTCTTGCGCAGACAGCGCTGCTGTTAAGTGGAAAGAATTGTTCGACGTTTCCACCTATCCCGTTCTTTCGCCGAGGTTGGTTTGGGAGCGCTTCTGAGTAGTTTTCTTGAAGGGGCGCTATATAAATGTTCTGTATAAATAAATAAATAAATAAATAAATCCCGGCGAAGGTGGAACTGAGCAAAGAGGAAGCAAGATCACCGGGTGGCAATGAAGTCACCCAATGCAGGGACCTCAGTTAACCACTGCTATATACAGTCACGCATGAATAGTACAATGGCAACGAAAGCGAAATTTGGCACAGAACCTTGCCACAGCTCTACGAGTCATGATATCTGGCCCCACGAGACGTTGGAACAGACCGTCTGGACACCCTCGCCACACAAAGGAACTGCACCCGCTGAATGTTAAACTATAGGCGCCCTAGAGAAGTGCCCAGAACAGAGACTTGTTGCGGAAGCGGCATCGTTCCGAAGCGGCGCAGGGCATAGTTGATGAAGACGCCGAACGTAATGCATTGAGTAATCGAAAAGATCTTATGAGTTGTAAAAACAAAATACTTATGAAATTTAGAACTATTACATCAGAGCAAATCAGTAATACAAAAAACATTATATCTCCATAGATGGTTTCGATACTGGCAATCTGATCATTTCCAAGCTTTTTCAGATCAGAGAACTTGCCAACTTAATAACTCATGTCAAATTCAATCAGTTTTTGGGTTTCGGATTTCCAGAGGGCCAAAGACTTTGTTCACTGAAGTTAAGCAATGTCACCGTTAACACTACAGCAGCACGTGATACAAGTAGCCTATAGAAACGACATTTACACACAGATAATGGAATATATAGGCCTATATCTCTGAAAATTAGAAGGAACGACCAACGTCTTTGGAGGAGACAATGTAAACGTCACTCTTTAGTGACGATGGTCTGACTTGGCTCCATTAAGATCAGGAAAAGTAAAGCAAGCAGAGAACAGGGAGAAGGAGGAGGACGAGGACGAGGGGGACGAGAAGGAGGATGAGGAGAGGAAACGGGAGAAGAGGGGAGGAGTAGGAGGAGGAGCAGATGATAATGTGAACGGCAGAAAAGGCAGAGACAGAAAGACTCGTTTTCTGGAGACTTAACAGTTGGCTGATGGCATTAAATCGCCTGACAACTTAGACTTCTGTTACAGCTGCTGCGGAAAACAAAATAAACTGTAAAGTCGGATGCCACCACCGAAGCCAACACCATCACCATGACAACCACCATCACCATCACAACCAACGAAGCCACTCTAACCATCATCACCATCACAACCATAATCACAATCACAATCCATCACCATCACAACCACCATCACCATCACAACCGACGAATCCACCACAACTTTCATCACCCCATCACCACCAACAACAACATTGTGGCAACAGCAACAACACAAGCAGCAACGACTTAGACAGTAGCATCAACAGCAACAGTAGCAGCAGCAACAAAAGCAACAGTAGCTATAGCAACAACAACAACAACAGTAGCAACAGCAGAAACAACAGCAACGGCAACACACAATGACAGCAACATCAGCAGCAAAACGATAACAGCAGTAACAGTAACAGCAGCGTCAACACCCAACAGGAGCAACATTAACAACGGAAACATATGCAACAGCAGCAGCAGCAGCAGTTACAGCGGCTGCGTGTCCATCGCTATTACTCTGATCCGATGTCTTTTGTCAGCCGTCAGACTCAGCAGCCGTAGAAGATGCTCCTATTGGAGCAGAATCATGGATTCGCACTTGGTCAGTACGTCCTTTCAAAAATTCATTTGACGTTTACTATCATTTGGAGGCAGAGCCAAGAGGCGGACGAAGAGAGACAGAGAGAGATGGAGAAAGACATAGAAAGCGAGAGACAGAGACAGAGAAGATTGAGTGAGAGAGATACGGAGATAGAGAGGAAGAAAGAGAAGGAGAGAGGTGGAAAGACAGAGAGAAAGAGACAGACAGACAGACAAAGATTAACAGAGAGATAGTAAAAGAGATGGAGTAAGAGATATGGAAAGAGAGAAAGAGAGAGAGAGAGACAGAGAGACAGAGATTAACAAAGATATAGTAAGAGAGATGGAGTAAGAGAGATGGAAAGACAGAAAGAGACAGACAGAGACAGAGACAGAGACAGAGATTAACAGAGAGATAGTAAGAGAGATGGAGTAAGAGAGATGGAAAGACAGAAAGAGACAGACAGAGACAGAGACAGAGACAGAGATTAACAGAGAGATAGTAAGAGAGATGGAGTAAGATAAATGGAAAGACAGAGAGAGAGACAGAGAGACAGAAATTAACAGAGAGACAGTAAGAGAGATTGAGTAAGAGAGATACGGAGATGGTGGGAGAGAGAGATAGATAGATAGAAAGAGATAGATGAAGAAAGGTATCTATATACGCATAGAGATAGATAGAGAGGAGGAGAGAGGCAGAGACAGACAGAAAGAGATATAGACAGAGAGAGAAAAGAGAGAGAAAGAGAAAAAGAGAGATGGAAAGAGAGTAAGACAGAGATTAATAGATAGTAAGAGAGATGGAGTGAGAGATATAGGGAGATGGAGAGACAGAGAGAGACAGACAGACAGAAAGACAGAGAGAGAAGAGAGAAAGAGAAAGAGAAAAAGAAAGAAATAGAGATACAGAGGAGGCGGATCGGAGCCTGACAGAGTGGATCATAAATCCCCTAATAAAACTTTAGTAACCCGTGGGGTACAATGTGCCTTGTGCCCAGGATCCACGAACCTCCATAATTCTAAGACTACATCCATGTAAAAGACTGTCTATCGCTATTAATTATATGTAAGTACGTACGTGCATATATACATGTACATACATCGTAAGATGTACGGGGACGTACGAGCATCTTACTTACGTACATATACTATATGCCGTGTACGTACGTGCGTATGAATGTATGCACATGTATGTATGCATGAATGTATGTATGTATGTATGCGTGATCGTATATTCTGCTGAGTCAGCAGGTTTTTGAGATCGCGTTTGTACAGAAAATTTCTATGAGCCATCGAGTTGTTGACTTGTTTGCGATTGGCTGTAGGGTGTCCAACGCTAAGGTGGATTTTTCGGAGATGTCAATTCGACGAGTCGCCATGTTGTTGATTTGTTTGGGCACGTCTGTATCACGTGTCTGCGGTTACTGGCCCGCAATGATAACGTGCCTCTGATTGCTGGATAAGTTTATCTGCTGCGCATCGAGCATAGGCTTGGGGTTTTTGTGACGTCGGCCGGCGCGCAATTTGTCACGTGATGACTCATAAGCTTGTCTGGACTTGTCTGCTGGTGCGTTAGGAAAAGCCTATACAAAGCGACCGTTGCAGAGATAGTCGAATTGTACTCAGTTGATTGTCGCTGATTGCTAATAATAGTGATTTGTAGATTCATGCGTGTAGACGATTTTATGTCGTCTGTTGATGTCGTGTTTACTTAATTCATTGTGCGTTAGAAAACCAAAGACTGTCTTTTCTCGAGTTAACGCTAAGCTATAAATAGGGTGAGTTTACGGTAAGATATATATCGAACTTCAGAAGTTCGCTGACAGTACGTATATACATATATATATATAATATGCATATTATGTATGTAAGTATGTATGCAAAATGTATTGTGTTTATGTATCTGGGTTTGATATAGCGCCTTTTGTGTACCTTTCAAAGCACTGGAACATGACTATCTAACTGTTCTTAAAGCTATGTCTTAAGTATAGCCGAAAATGTTTCTTGTTCCATCAACTGGAAATGTTCGAATTTCCAGCGGAAATTTCCAGCATTCATGCATGCATGTATGTATATATGTATGTATGTATATAAATAAGTAAGTATGTATGTATGTATATGTATATATGTATATATAAGTGAGTATGTATATATGTAAGTATGAATGCATGTAAGTATGTATGTATATATGTAAGTATGTATGCATGTAAGTATGTATATATGTATGTATGTATGTATGTATGTATGTATGTATGTATGTATAATTATGTGCTTGCCTGTATGTAAAGAGAGGTTAAAAGATCTTGAAGGCAGTCAAGAAGCAAGAAGGCAACGGTTGATTGCGATAGCAAACAGCAACTGGACAATCAAGAAGAGCTGTGGCCAAATCTAGTCTGACCCGGAGTCAGACTGAAGCTAAAAACTTGAGAGATGTAAGATGTAAGATGGATGCTACGGAAGAGAGGAGCGAGAACATCGCATGATCATTAACGGTGTTCCTTTAATAATAATGACGGTTGCTGATCAAATAATGTAACAGAACTCATCGAACCTGAAGCTGATGGCGACTGCTGCATCTGCTCTATAATTACAGATTCACGATTGATCATGGCTGGACACCGCATCTCTCCCCGCTGTCCGATGCAGATTAGTGATATAGTAATCGTAATCATTAACTCGAGATTTCTACAGCGCCCAAAGCAATGTCGCGGGAATCAGCTTATTCACAGGCGCTCAGTCAAAACAAAATCGATAGGCAAGAAAGGCTCGGTTTTAGGTCAAGATTCAAGTGTCAGACAGGCAGGCAGTCAGAGGACTATAGGGGGTGGTATTTGGAATTGGATGTGCAGGGTAGATAAGGAGCAGAAGAGGAATCAGGGTAAGGATCTGCGGTGCGAGAGCTCGGCGGCAAAAGACATCCAGCGACCGCTGTGTATCTCCGAAGCGTCTCATATCGTGGCCTGTGACATCATGCATATTAAAAAGACCTCAATCGTCACTGACTCTCTGTGTAGAATTACTAGCCGGTATCAATAAGGAGAGAACCATCCAAGCTTGTAAGTTTATCCAAGGGCTTAGTCACGTTTGTGTCATCTGAAACTGGTGCTTCTGCAGGAAACTGTTCTGTATGTTCTGGTCTAATCTAAAGACTTCTATAGCGCTGTTATCATAATGCCCAAGGCATCGGTTGATGGTCTCTTCAAGTGAAAATCGCAATTAAAATCATAATCCGTTGGAGAAGCCGGGTCGAATTCCAAGAGGTCAGAGAAACCAGAGGCCAGACTACAGAGCGTAAGCAGGTTGAAAATGACGTTCTTCCTCTTTACGGAGACTGCTGTAGCTGTCCGAACTTTCTCTGGGTAACAAATAATTTATTTGTATAAATTTAAATCTGTTGTCGAATACTTGCTGTGTTGCCGAAATTTCGGTGTTGAAAAGTCAACCTATCTCTGTTGCATGATCACCTCTAAGGAACACCGTTAATGATCATGCGATGTTCTCGCTCCTCTCTTCCATACCAATAAATATTGCACTCGATCAATGGCGACTGTGGTTCATGTTGAGCCTCGTACCAGTACAGTGTTGGGTTCTTAAGCGGTTCCGGTAGCTTGTACAAAGCTTTGGGATTCGCCGCCCAATTCGTTTTTCGTTCTATCAGTCTTTGATGTCATTCAGGTCTAACTTAAGACTCATTTGTTTCAACTTGCTTACCCACCGTAGCCTAACTTCTGGTTTCTCTGACATGTCGGAACTCAACCTGGTTTCTCCAAAGGATTATGTTGAGGAAATTGCATGTATATTTCTCTGGTTAACATAAAGCGGCGCATTGACCGAAAAGGAGTATGGCGAGGTCTTTGTGCTTGAACATCTAGCATCACTGTAGGCCTATAGGTAAAGTAAAGCTCCCAGGTTCCACGAGGAACATAGGGGCGGCGTTCATTTCCCGTTCCTTGAGCCGGCAATGGATGAATCCCAAGGCCCTGTGCATCGCAGGACTTGCCGTTTAATGCTCACTGGCAGCGACACGTGTGCGCAAACAACTTGCCCAGGGTCGTTGCACGGAGTCGAACCCGCAACCTCATGATCATTGACCAAACGCGTTGCCGCTAGACCACCGTGTCGCACCACATAAGCATGTATATATGTATGTATAAGCATTAGGTTTACTAGTATGTGGCCACAGCGGCAGTCTAGTTCAAAATGGGCGTTGTCTTGATAGGGGTTTTCGTATGTTAAGTTGGATTTTGTGTTCTGGCCTTCTGAAACTCTTCCAAGGATTTCCTGCGGATTCGGAAATTATACGGATACCTTAGAGTTGTCGAAATCTGGCCGCTGTTTTCATTGCTTGAATCTAAACAGCTTCGCCATAAACTGTTTCGACTCTGGTTATCGTAATCGTAATCGTACACTCAAAATTTCTAAAGCGCTATTTAAAAGCTAAGCGCAGGGCACCAGCTTATTTACGAGCGCTGCGTCAAGTCAGTGGGGTTGTCCAAAGATGCGATGTCAGGAACCAAGTCTGGTTGCCAGGAGGCCAGAGACAGGAGGGGAGAGGAGGCTATAGGGTGGGTTGTGCTTAAGCTGAGAGAAATGGGAAGACTGATCAGGGTTGGAATTGTGTCAAGCCTAGACATATGTCCAGCCTGTTTAATCATTGGCGAATAAGTCTTCGGAGTGGATTCGACCACGAAGAGGTTTCGAGGCCGTTGTTCGGCTGTTGACGAACGCTCCAGCTGCACGACGAATCTGCCCACTTTAGGGATGTAGGCCTAAGGATTCGACATGTTCTACCACCTAGGGAGTGCTGGTCGGTTCCCGCGCCTGAGGGAAGACGCCCCGACAGCGTCACGCCAAGCGTTACCAGATGTAAATTGGTTTACAACAGGTAATCTCAGTTCAGCCGGCTTTCGAGGGATTAGGCTAAGTGCGCTGTATAAATGCTGAGATATAAAGATATACATATGTATAGAGTTTTCAACAGTTTAAGACAATAGCCTTTTTGTATATGATTTTAAAAAATAAGATGCTGGTAGCTAACCCACATACATGGTAGGGAAAACAGGAAATATTATTTTGGTATTAAGAATTAATTTCAACAACTATTTAATTACACTGTAGACAAAAACTACCCGCGCCTTTGTTAGGCGCTATATTAAGTGTTTTAATAACTTAATATATAAATAAATGCATACATACATACATACATACCTATAATTAATCGCCAACATTTTCAGACCTCCCTGCTGATGCACTTGACATGTACTAAAGTTTTACATTTTGCGATGACATTAAAACGACTTGGTTTTATTTGCTGAAATTTTTCCGAAGTCTAAAGCAAAAATTTAGGAAATTGGTTCTATGTAATTGGTAGTAGCAAATTTCATATTTTAATGTATAGAGCTAAATATGGGCCCGCCTTTGAAAAATACATAAGCACTTCTGCGATAACTTCGCTCTATTTGCTGTCGTTAAACTTCGATTAACAGTTACTGAATATGATACCTTAACCTTGAATATACGGCTTAGTCAAGGTAGCTTGCGTCTTCGTATCGGCGAATTGACTCTGACTTCAGATTCGTAATCGTAATCGTAAACTCGAGATTTCTACAGCGCCCAACGAATTCTAAATCGCGGGAACCAGCTTACTCACAGGCGCTAAGTCAAAACAAAATTACTAGGCAAAAAGGGTTCGGTTCCAGGTCAAGATCCAAGAGGCAGGCAGGCAGGCAGACAGGCAGGCAGGGACTGACTTGACTTTACCACTTAGTTTTTGCTGCGTCATCCATTTAAGCCTAATGTGTGTAATCTCGCGGCCCCAGAAGTCATTAGTCGAGATTACCTGTCATCTCGCCTTCAGGATGAATAGCAGTTCTTTGCTACGCACGTAGAATGAGAAATCTGCTACAATGGCCATAAATGCTTAACTCGTGCGTGACGTGTCCAGCGTTTACGTCCGAAAATGACTTACTTTGAATTAGTTGCCTTTGATCTGTTGCCACTGGGATCACAATCGATCGTTAGTTCCGTTCGGAGGACGGATGGAATTCACTTGGCTTTGCTGGGTCTTTGATGGCTGAGTTGGTTCGAGAAGAAGGAACAAAAGATGCCTGTTCTCTGTTTCCGTCAGTCCGTCCGTTGCCTTCCTTCACGTCTTCTGCTGATCGCACATCTGCCGCTCTCACTATTTATTCCACTGCATCGGCATGCGACTGCGCTGGCGCCTTCGTCAGCCCTCGGTTCTACTTCGCCCACTCCACCTCCTCCTGCTTTTGGCTACTGCTGCTGCTGCTACTGCTGCTGATGCCTCTTGTTGTGTAGCCTCACTCCTTACTCCGTGTTTATTGATGGAGGCGGAGGAGAAGGTGGAGGACGGGAGAGGCCCCTCTTGAACCGGGTGGACAGCCGAACAAACGGTTGCCCCGCGACTACCGAGTGCCACCTCGGCGCCGCTGAAGTCTCGCTCGTGCAGGACGCCGCACACAGAGAACCGCTCGTTTGGGAGTCGGACCAGGAGAGCAAGTTTCCGTCGAGGCACCCGACCGACCGACCGAGAACTCTCCTCTGGACGCCGTCGCTCTCCAGCTGTCGAACGCGAAACCAGCAGCTAAACCAGAGGAATTAAAAGATTCGCTCTCCTAGTTAAGATGGTGTAATTGCTTTTTTATAGAAATGGCTCAGTCGCCGAACGCGATGCTAAGATCTGCTCGATGACGTCTGCTCGGCAGCACCGACGTCACAAGCGCCTCAACTGACATGCAATAAACGTAGGCAGTTGTGAAATCCACATTTGTCCACCGAACACACACATCATGTACATATATAACATCTAGTTATATAACTACATCTGTACACAGAGTCCGGTTCGAAACAAAGGAACGCTAGACGAATTCAAGCACTCTTGATTGCAGCCGAGCGATGGAGTTAAGCGAAGGCCAGTCATCGCAGTCTTGTTTAGACCAGTGACGATTTCCGACAGCTGCTTCAATCTCTGCCTTTCGTGTGTCATTACGCTGCGTAATGAGTATAAAGGTTTATCATAAGATACGACAATAATGTACAGTTACACAGTAAACATTAGTATCACTTGTCTATAGATATATAGCTACATCGGTAAACACGTATGCCAAGGAGCCTCTGTGTGTGAGGATCCAAGGTTCGCTTCCCGAAACTAAGTGGCTTATTTAAGAGGTTTGAACCTCGGACTAGCATGGTCCGTACACGGGGACCTTAAATGTCGTGGCGCCCATTCAAACGGGCAGCGGTGGTGAAGGATCTCACCCGATAAATTCTTTGAAAAATGAGCAGGGTTGAGACCATACGGTCGCTGCATAAAACCGTATATATTTACAGTTATTTATCCATCCAAGCGAGCATCTCTGACGAGCTTGCCACTGGTTACTCTTCTAGTTATCTCAGCGATGTTTGCTAACGGATGAATGTCCTGTTCTTGATGATATCTAACATCTTTAAAGCTAACTGATTAGTTCTCTCAAAGTGGTGCTATCCAAATTTCTCATTATAATTACAAATACTATTATACAGCGATTATAGGAATTATATGACGAATATTTAACATGGGATAATAATACAGCATGGCTTCTCGACCACCTAATGTTTTGTTTCATCATTTAGTGTCTGATAGCTGGTTTTACCATCTACCGCTCGTCTTCCTCAGACAAAGACATAGTGGTTGAGAACTGTGTGTTACTGCCCCAAGAAAAACAGTTGACGAAATTCGATTAACAAGAATTGTTCACACTTGTCTTCTATAAATGTGTTATTTGACAGTGGTCGCACTGGTTCGGATCTGGAGCACCTCTGATGAGTTTGTTCTTGGTGGCGATTTATAAATGTCAGATTACAATCACAATTTCATGTTAAACGATTGCACTATATCGGGAAGACTAAAAATATTTGGTAAATGTAGACCTCTACATTTTTTATATAGCGACCGTACGGCTTCGACCATGCTCATTTGTCAATGAATTTATCGGGTGAGATCTTTCATCACCTTGTTTCTGCCATCTCTCACCAAGAAGTCTCTTGTCTCTGCCTCCTTGGTATTTCAGCAGCCTTTGATACCATCGACTACAATATCTTTGCTCCAAAGACTTTCAACCTGGTTCGGCTTTACTGACACTGTTCTAACCTGGGTACAATTTTATCTCTCCTCCCGCTGTTTCTCCGTCAAAATATCGGAAACCTCATCCCATTCACACCCTCTCACTTATGGAGTCTCACAGGGCTCTGTTCTCGGACTTCTCCTGTTTGTCCTCTACATTACTCCGCTCAGTTCACTTATAAAAGCAAGCAAAGTCGATGATCACCTTTATGCTGATGACACTCAACTGTTCATCTCTTTTTCTCCGAACTGTTTCAACGACTCCATAGATCATCTTCTTCGTACGGTTACCAAGATCTCCTCCTGGATGACATCTAATCTCCTATGCTTGAACCCATCCAAAACTGAATTCATCCTTATAGGCCTACGTGACCAGCTCAAGAAATTTTCTGATTCCTCTATCTCTTTCAGCCTGGATTCTGCCTGCACACACACCCTTAACACGAACTCTTCTGTCCGTAACCTAGGTGTGATCTTCGACCAGAACCTTACTTTTTCTGATCATATCACCCATCTTTCCCGCTCTTGCTTTATGCATATCCGCGACCTTCGCAGAATCTGTCCTATGCTTGACTTCAAAACCGCATCTATCATTGCCACATCCATAGTCAATGCAAAACTTGACTACTGCAATTCACTTTTCCTCAATATTGACATAACCCAGATAAACCGCCTACAAGCTATCCAGAATGCTCTCGCTCGTGCTGTCACCAAAACCCCCAAACACCATCACATCAACCCTGTTCTCAAATCACTGCACCGGCTTAAAATACCAGAACGAATAGAGTACAAAGTCTTATCCCTCACCTACAACACACTTCAATCCTCCCAACCCTCCTATCTTCGTCAATTATTTACTATCCAACCACTCCGTTCAACCCGCTCCTCATCTGTCCTAACACTTCTTCGCCCTCCCGTCACCTCATCCTTAAAATTTGGAAATCGCTCCATAGCCATAGCTGCCCCACCCCTTTGGAATAAACTCCCGCCAGAATTGCGACAGTTGTCTGGTCAATCATACGAACTCACCAACACTTCACCTCTTTCAGTTTCTGCGCAGGTCTTTCACTCAAGACTGAAAACACTTCTTTTCCAAAAATCTTATCCTGATTCTTCCTCTTCCCCTTATCCCTCTTCTCGCTTCAATTTCAAACATCATCCACCGTGGCCGTCCGACTGTCTGACTGCCTGACTCCTGGATCTTGACCTGGAACCGAATCCTTTTGCCTAGCGATTTTGTTTTGACTGAGTGCCTGTGAATAAGCTGGTTCACGCGACTTAACTTTCCTTGGGCTCTGTAGAAATCTCAAGATTACGATTACCCAAATAAGCCGCCTTAAAGCCATACAGAATGCTCTCGCTCGTGCTGTCACCAAAACCCCCAAACACCATCACATCACCCCTGTTCTCAAATCACTGCACTGGCTTAAAATACCAGAACAAATAGAGTACAAAGTCCTATCACTTACTGTACCTACAACACACTTCAATCTTCCCAACCCTCCTATATTCGTCAGTTATTTACAATACAACCGCTTTGCTCAACCGGCTCCTCTTCTGCCCTAACACTTCTCCGCCCTCCCGTCACCTCATCCTTAACATTTGGTAATCGCTCCATAGCCATAGCTGCTCCACCACTCTGGAATAAACTCCCCGCAGAATTGCGACAGTTATCTGACTCGTCATACAAACTCATCGATGCTCCACCGCTTGGAATTTCTGCTTCGGCCTTTCACTCAAAACATTCCTCTTTTACAGATCGTACCCTGAAACCCACCCCTTCTTCCTCTTATCTCTTTCTCCTCTCCAACACCAAACTCCACCCCCCGTAGCTGCCACGCTCTCTCCGTGACTTTTGGATCTTGACCTGGAACCGAACCCTTCTGCCTATCAATTTTGTTTTGACTAAGCGCTTGTGAATAAGCTGGTCTCCGCGGCCCGGCTTTCGTTGGGCGCTGTAGAAATCTCGGAATTACGATTACGATCACCGCTGCCCATTTGAAGGGACACCACGCCATTTAAGGTCCCCGTTTACGGACGATGCTAGCCCGAGATTCAAATCTCAGAAATATGCCACGACAGGGACGCGAACCGGGGATCCTCACGCTCAGAGGCGCCTTGTCGTACGTGTTAACCAATGAGCTAACCAGGTCAGTTTTGTTGGAAAACTGGTTGAACAAAAAGAATGAACTCGTTCCTGATTATGGCCACATGGTTATACGTAAGCAAGCGGGAATGAATTATGAAAGGCATCCGTCTTTCAATCATAACTGAAAACACTCCTGTTCCACAGAACTTATCCTGGTTCTTCCTCTTCCCCTTGTATCACTTTCCGGTTCAATTCCAAACACCATCCACCACAGCCGTCTGTCTGCCTGACTTCTGGATCTTGACCTGGAACCGAACCCTTTTGCCTATCGACTTTGTTTCGACTGAGCGCCTGTGAATAAGCTGGTTCCCGCGACTCAGCTTTCGTTGGGTGCTGTAGAAATCTCCTGCTAACGATTACGACAGAATTTTGACGCACATGCGAAAAACCAAGAACTGCCTAAGCATTGCCTATTGGTTTTCGAGTCACTTCGAAACCAACTTCAGTGGAAAAAGTAACGCTGCATGCCGTGTCTTTCTCTGGAGCTAAAACACATTTGCGATATTGCCACGACAGGGACGCGAACCGGGGATCCTCACACATGTGGCATCAAAAGTTAGAAAGTATTGCAATACGGGATGTGATACTGATAAATATATCACCACTATAATATCGCATTATTAACAGCCATTATCCATAGGGGAGAGTTCTGTGGCAGTTAAAATGAATAGAGTAATAAAATAATTAAGCAAGCAAACAAAAGATTTGTCTCACAATGGAAAAAGGCTGATAACTAAAAACAGGTACAAAATTTTGAAGACAAGAAAGAAAAAGAAAAAAGGATATAGCCAAAAAGATTTTGATAACACGGTTGTGATAAAAAATCCTGTTGATAAAATGGTCATCAAAATTTTATGGGGAAGTTAAGCAGACTGTGGACTTCGTGATCAAATGAGTAACAAGACGAAAACGAGTTGTCCACTTTCAGAATGGATTGCTGCCACTGTCAGTAAGCAGTTTAAACTAACAAGTATATGTACATGTTTTTCTCAATCCACTGTATGGCCTCGACCCTGCTCATTTTCCAATGAATTTATCACAACCGCTGCCTGTTTGAATGGGTAACAAGCCATTCAAGGTCCCTTTGTAGGAACGTGCTAGCCTGAGATTAAAATCTCTGAAATATATCCACTGCCTATGAAGATGACTGGATGACATCACCAAGAGAAAGGACCAAAAGTGCAGGACAAACAAGAGAAATGAAGAGTTTCAGGAATATGAAAGGAAAGAAAAGAAATCAAAGCAGGAGTCATTAACAGCACAATGCACTTTAGGAAGGAGACTAATAAAAACTTCACATTAAAACTTGTTGCAAAACAATAAGTCAAGACAGCATACATCATATATATATATCAGTAATGTTTCGATCAATTTTCCTACAATTCTGGTTTACTAAGAAGTTCAGTAACAGCCACGAAAAGTTCTTTGAAAATAAGGACAATTGTCAGAGCACGTTCTAAACTACCTTCATAAAAATGCAATTCGTGTAGGTCTGCCAATACATTTCATACTGTATATATTATACAATACACGCATAAACACCTAGATGTTACGCAAATGTACAGAAACCACAGATACCAAAATATTTGTGAGCTGCTTGGTCTGAGAAAGTATCAATACTGGTAAAAATGTAGTTATGTATGAACAAAGAAATTCTGTTGTTTAAAACAATGCTGTCGGATGCCTAAGTCTGTGGAATATCGAAGTTATGCCAGTTAAAGCTGCTGCTGATGCCAAGTTCCTCTACAAAAGCCAAGTAATGCCAACTGCATTACATTCCTGTGACATGTCAACCACATTTTTCAAGCAATTGTTTTATGCAAAAACCAAGCACAGACCACAAGTTCTTTGGTATGTATTCAAATGAAACATCACACTTCAATTTCCACGAAGAAAACTTCACTCAGATGTTGTCAACGTCAAGAAATTATAACATTCATTATAAAACTACCGGTACTCAAAATAAACTGTAGGGTTAACACGACAAAAACTCCAATCTCGCCGATGGAAATTCTGCTGACAGATGCCCTAAGTATTATGCAAGTATTACCAGGAATCAAGTACACTAAGAAATAGGAAACAGAAAGAAAAAGAAAGCAAATGGGACAGAAAGAATAAAAAAGCCAATTAACAGTGTACATGACAAAAACTCCTAAAATGCCCCTACATGAAAAGCAAAGTATCTACAAAATATTACAATTTATATTACGTTTATGGTGAAGCTTAAAAGTAAAATAACTATGAGCTAGTACGGTTCGTACACGTGGACCTTAAATGCCATGGCACCCATTCAAATGAGCAGCGGTGGTGAAGGACCTCCTCTGATCATTTCACTGCAAAATGAGCAGGGTGGAGGCCATATGGTCACTGTAGAAAAACGTGTACATTTACACTTATTAGAAACAGAGCCACTGACAGAACATTCTCAAAAGTTTTTTAATGTGCCAACAACTAACTCAAACTGTAGGAAACAAGTCTACTCTAAAAGTGACTCATGAGAGGTTGTTTGTTACTTATAAAGTGACTAAAGAGAGAGCCTGTTAGCTACTTATCAGAGGTAAGAACAATGTCATACATGATGAACAATGCCATACATTGCAGCACTTCTAAGAGGCACACAGAAGCCGTTATATTAAATAGGTGATATTGCATACGTACTGTTAAGAACAACGCCGCACAGTGACACCACAGAGATCACAGCATTCCATAATATACTATCAAATCATTTCTAATCAGGAGATTTCCATGGTGCTGTTTCCATAGCAAAGAACAAAAGTATCAGTCGATACTTTCAACTGAACCAGTCTATACAAAACTTCTGCTTCACAAGCTTAGTCAAAGAGACAGAAAAGGAGGCTGGTAGAGGAGCAGGCAGGAAACTCTGGACCAACCACAAAGAAAGCACAAGAACCAAATATCCCATTTGTTCAGGTTAGCAGGTCAAGGGGTCAGGGAATCAAGGTCAGGCAATCAAGCAGAAAAACACCTGAGTTTGAGAGCCCAGAAACTACTGAAGTGTGGTCAGTTAATTTAAATACCTAATAATAAACTCTGATGCATCTATGTAACCAAGCCTGAGAAAACCTGTACAAAATCTGAAAAAATCAAACTGGGTTGCATTAGATGGGCTGGAATTGCTGAATAATTAGGTGAAAAGCACATGCCTCCATCACAAATTGAAAAACAAGTTACAACTGTTTTAAAGATGTAGATCTCTTCATGGCTAATTTTGAGATATCAAGAGTTAAAATTGGCCCAAACTATGGCCCAACCTAATTTGTTGTGCCTATGGGTTGTGAATGTTCACAACCCATAGTAAAATGGAGTGTATTTACACACATTCTAAGGCTGCCAACAATAAAATCTCTATACAAAACTGGTTAAGATGAAATTTACATGACTTGTTCATTTACATAAAACCCTGCATAAGGGCTTACAGTTTTATAGCTAAATGACATGGAATAAAAATGCAAAGAACTCATTTCTGACACCCAGTTTTGCCTACTTGCCTGAGCGTATTTCTTGCAAACCAAGTTTTCTGATTTTGTACTGATATTCTCAGGCATGGTAACACACTGAAAATCACTCCGAGGGGTTACGTGTTAACATTTCGGAGATTTTGTTTTGTATTTCTGACAATTTCCTTTTACAAACGAGTGAGCAGCAGCAGCAGCAGCAATTAATTCAACTGGAAACTAGTCTTGCTTTTTTAACAACATCCAATGTTTAGTATCACTGAAAACAAAGTAATTGGAGAGAAGGATTATAAATGAAACTATTACACAAAATTACTAAAATGACAGCAACTGGCCAGCAAGTCTACATCTATCTAAGAAAGCCACTGAACCAATCTACAAGAACCAGTAAGTGAACAGGTGTTTCTTTAGCACAACGGACAAGATTGCAAGTTAAAATTTCAAGTCTAAATTGTGGCTCAGTGGCAGTCAGAGAGCTTTAAATAAATCTAACCCAAGACAAACCTAACCCTTGCAGAGTTTGTGTACTAGACGATCACATACAATAAGTATCAAGAATTACTGCATAGTCAGCAAACAAAAGAACGATCTAGTTATCATATTTAACTTGGAAAATGCTTGATTCACAAGTTACAGGTTATGCATTTTTGTACATATCTGTGCTAAATCTGATAAAAAAACAGCAAATTTTTAACCTGATAAAACAGCCTTCATCAATATTTCCTTTATTTTACAATTATGCCACACACAAAAATGACTGAAACCTTAAAACAGCAAGTATTTGCACAAGACACGGAATTACCGATGAACTCGAGATGAAAAGGACATTAGCAGTGGCTAACAAGACTGCTGTATGCTAGGAATGGCTAGTTACAGACCACTTCCTAAATGTTAGGCCTTATGACAAAAAACAATATTAACAGTTCACTCAACAAGATCAGCATAAGCTTAAACCAAATACAGAAAGGCACAGCACTAAGAAAGTGGGTGAGGGCAAGAAACACAGCAGGAGAAAGTGGGCAGGGTGATACACAGAGGGGAGAAAATGCTTGAGGGCAAGACACAGAGGGAGAAAGTGGGTGAGGGCAAGACACAGAGGAGGCGTAAGTGGGTGAAATCGAGGCACAGAGAGGGAGAAGCAATGAACAATTTGAAATCTTACATTCCAAAATTACAGATCACAGCAACAATCACAGTGTACAGAATGCTTCACAAACTGATCATCAAGCAAACATTCAGCAGCTTTAAAAACACCAAACTGTGCCAAAATTACTTCTGCAGACGGGGACAATTGAAACAAAACAAAGCAACAGATAAATGGCATAACGGTGTAATCCAACGGCTCACAATCCCCATAAAAATTGGCAGAAGAACAAGGAATCAACGTCACATACAAACTGACCCAAAAGTGGACATATCTTCATTGCACTGCAATTGCCTTCAGACTGAATCATGCCCATCCTGCCATAAACTGACCCAGATATGTGAAAGAAGAGAAGATTATCAAATCAGATAATACATTGCACAAAAAACCAGTTGAACTGGCTGGCTATTAAAAAAGTTTAAAAAGCATCAACTTCTGAAGACATCGCTTTAATGAAGATATCTATTTGATAAAGGTATCTCATTAACGAAGGTATCTACTTAATTCATTTAGTGACGAAAAGTCAATTTGGTTCATTTTAGTTGTTCAACTCTTCTCTTGCATTAGTTTGAACAACATACTCGTCTGCCAGCCATCCACCACTTCTGTACTCCATAACTTAATCTACTTGCTCTCAACTCAATACAGCCTTTCATTCTAATAAAATATTATGAAAATTCCACGGCAAGGTAAATTGGTATTCCGATGTTTTGACCAGGAGCTTCATCCACAGTTCAAAGGCAGAATTCATGCCCTGTTTGCTCCTTAAAAGCAGAACTCTTGAACTTTCCAGACATGACACCAGAAGACTAGCTACAGCACAACCATCCACAATTCCACTCTCAATCCGCTTTGTCTCTAAGTCTTACATGCCTGGACAACAAATTATAAACAGAAGAGGTACATCAAGCTTCAAGAAACAGGATGTACTGGTCATCAAGATCTGGCTTTTCCAACAGATTATAATTCTGATTGCGATTTTCACTTGAAGCTACCATTGACTGATGCCTTGGGCAGTATGATAACGGTGCTATAGAAGTCTTAGGAACAGATTAGAAATGGGATGTGCAAACCATCACAATGCTTTCTGACACTGAATGGTCTCATACAAGAAATCTGCAAGACTTCCAGTAACATCGTACAAAATAACTACCGTGAAATCTCGAACCCACAAATCAATCTACGTTAGACTAAACTGAGTTTGATTAACTACAACCTAATTTTGCCTTCAGCGTGCTCAGAAACAATGTATACCATGGACTTCAGGAAAAGCAATGACACTGATGTTGATAAGGCATCCTAACTCAAGTGATGTCCCACCTCTTTTTACCCAACTACCATCACTACCTCAACAGACTCCACATGTTGGCCAGATACACAGAAAGAACCAAACAGCACTCTGACTAGATAGTCTCACAAATTCTACACGTGCTTCAAACTCGTACAAACCCCTAAAGTTGATTTTAGCAAATAAGAAATTCCAACTGCTGTAGTAAGTAAGTAATGCATTTGTTAACACACCATATGTCCATCGACAGAGCGAGGAATCATAGGCATAATGCAGCACACCTTGGGCGTTGCAAGATCAAGTTAAAAGAATGTCCTCAAACTGCTCCAACACATCACTGCTAAACTTAGATGCTTTAAATCCTGACACAGTTTAAATTCAGGTCATTTCTTGACAGTCACCCAACCACAATCAACAGCAGAAAGAATCATGTGGCTGTTGCTTGTTTTGCCCCAGATACCAGCGTTTTAACAATGTCCAAGACTGGAACTTGCACTGCGCTTCACCTGGTCACAGAAACCAAGCAACGTTTTTTAGAAGTTCATTACTTGGATTTTCTCATAAACAGCAAGCAGTTAATTTCTAATGGACATCAGATTTCCTTATTCATCCCTAGTGCACTTAACATTGACATTCTATTCCTATAAAGCCTTAATTTGATATCTAGTTCAACCTAAGTTTCCAATGCACAAAATCTCGAGCAACACCATAAAGCAACCACTCTTCTGCTACTGAACAGCATAACTGGGTTTTGACGTGTATCCAAACATAAGCAACACAAAATCCCATGCAATTCGTCCAAGTTCGATTTTGCATTTCTACCAATGGCGTTCTTTCTCCAACGAATACTCATTAAGGGCTACTAAAGAACTCAAAATTTAAATTTCATTTCTACATTGTCATTATACACATCAAAGTGGATTACTGAAACATCACACGGAAATAAACTGGTTCAATAAAACAAGTTCCATGGAAGAACTTTTGCAGTGAAGTCTTTTTTCAAAACATTCAGTAAAAACAATGACAAGGCACAAAAACTTCAGACCAAAATGACACCCAATTGCATCAATTTAATTTCACACATTTCTTAAGCACCTTCATCACGACAAACTTCTGATTCTCTGAAAACCGAGGCTCATGATGGACGATCCAAGCGAATATGCCATTCATAACACATTTCAACACCACATACAGTTATTTTTAATCAGATATTTAGTTTGCGCTAATTCATGAATTCACCTCAAAAGTGCAGGTAGCTGGAAAAAGACAAGTCTTCAACTGTTTGCAAAATGTAGTAAGAGAAAGAGAAGCGTTCCTCAAAGCAGGTGGTAGTGAATTCCATAGATGTCGACCAACATGTGAAAAGCAACAAAAACCACAAGCCTTTTTTTGGCAAGTTGGAACAAACAGTTGCCCAGAGGAGGTTGATCTTAAGTCTGTCCTGGTGGGATTAAGTGTGAGTGGCATGCAAAGGTCAGCAGGGTAGCTCAGTGCTAGAACATGTTTTGTATACAAAAAGACCAACTTTAAACTGGACCAGAGCCGGAAAAGATAACCCATGCAATTTTGAAGACATTAAGTCTGTAACAATATCTAATAAACCAAGTTTGAAATTCACCCAACACAAGAAATCAAACAACTGCATTTGTAAACTAGAGACTGGCGACAGAAGATGTTCCAAACACATGTAGCATCTTCTCTGATGCATGCAAAACTCTAAGCATTAGAACCGGCTTACAGCTGACAGACAAAAAGGCTAACCCAACATACAAAAGACACAACTGTTCCATTTACTTAAGCACACACTCAAGTTAAAGCCAATCAGATTTTATGACGGATACTAAATAAAAGTAGGACGTAATAAGCATAGCTCAAGTATTGGCAGACACAATCACCCCACCCTTCCAACTGCCTCCCTTCCCACTCTAGAGATTTTCCTAGAAGAAAAGAGTGTCATTCCGTAGGTCCAAAGTCACCTTGTTTAAGGAGCTTGCTGATTAAAATACTGCGGTGGCTCAAAACATGACATGCCCAAGTCCTAAGTCAGTGGACAGGGATGAGCACAGTTTTCCTCATAAAAGTTTACACAGGTCTTTGCAAAGGCCAGGATCAAGTCCCCTATTGTACATCATCATGATCACCATCATCACCATCATCACCATCAAGCATTTAAAACAGCGTTTAACTGAATTTAAAACAAAATAACATGCGCATGCTAAATACATCCTATATGCCAAAATTCCAAAATGTATACAAAATAACAGAAACTGCATTGAGATGTGGTGCACCGTACAGCATCATGGAGAAATGGGAGATCACAGGTTTTGATAAACTGGTCTCATAAAGAATGAAGATGCTCTTCAGAGCCTTCATCTGAAAGCTGCTTAGCAACAGAATGAACCTAAGCACTCACTGGAAGCGCAGTGGACTTCTGCTCAGCATCGTATTCCATGACAGAAATCAAGTCTCCAAACAGCAACTACTGCTTGGAATAAGTCACGGCCAAAATCTTCAACGCAAAATGGTCAAACCACGTCAGAAAGGAGACAGCTTAAGGCAACCACGTACCAAGTCTCAAGCAACGGCTATTTATCACAAACTTAACAATAACTAATACGCAGTGTAACCAGCAGCCAAATGTTTAACCAGCAAACGAATGTTGTCATCATTCAGCTCAAATGAGGTCTCATCCGCCTGAACCTCAGATTGCCATAACCCTTCCATATCAAGTTCATACACTTTGTCAAGAACTGTACCACATGAATTCTCAATGTGTGCACATTCAACACATACATACATTATGCATATAAAAACACATTAAATCCCAGCTGTTCTTGCACTTCTATAGCACTGATTCAAGCAGTATGACTTAATTCCACACGGTAAAGATGCACAGAAATAGTTACCACAGCATGACATTGGTGACATGCAGCATCGGCTCCAAGTCTAGTGTTTGTATCAAGGATTTAGCGATCATGAATAAACTACCGTACGAATGCTTGCATTTTTATCACCCAACACATTTAGACACTATGTACATAACATCAAAAGCATATATACATTTCTTTATTCATATCAAGAACACGCTATGCAAACATTAGCGGCCTCGAATGGAAGAACCAACAAAGTCCTATGCACTATAAATGGACGTGCTTGGGTCTTCTGTCCACAGCCTCATAATGTACAACTAAACCTAGCTGAGGCAAGTTACGTCAGGATCATTAGGGCCTGCGAGTTCGCATGGTCAGTGGTCAGTCAGAATAAAGGCAAATCAGAGAGCAGGAACCAAGACTATACAGAAGCAATATATGCAGCCAAACATCATCATCATCATTGGCAGCAGCAATATTACATACCTCACATAAAAAGAAAAGCTTCGACCGAAATAAGTCCTTGTAGAAGATTATCGTTTAACATTTTATTAAATACTTTGAATAATAACTAGTCAGTCGTTTTCGTTGTTATGATAGGCCAGTGGACGAAGTCGATCCGTGCAGTTTCTCAAGAGTCTCTTGTGTCGCGGATGCACGTAATACTGTATTCTCGTACTCGAGCTGTCCCTTCTTAATTGTCAACTCTTTAATCTGCTCTTTAAGGAGTTCAACCTCTTCATGAACGGCGAACATCAGGTGACTTTTCACCAAGTCCTGTTCAACAGTCAACACACAAATATAAGCCAAAAATCATTACGGATAGCAAGAGAAACAGTAATTATGATAACTGCAGCAGCTAAAACACAACCGCCATACACGCAGCAGTTTTTGTTTAACAACACTACGTCATAATGAATATGATTAGCGTTGACCTTCTCCTTTTTCCAGGCCGGGGACTGATACTGCCAAAACATTGATGTGGCAGAGTTGCCATCAACATAGGTGTTTTTTGAATGCAGTTTTGAAGGTCAACCAAACCATTAGGATCCTTAATAACCATGCTCATCGTCAATGCCATCGTCAACAACGGCATTAAAATAACAGGCTTTGACAGACAATGTTTATGCAAGCCAATAACCATGTGTATAATATCACAGTGTAAGCATACAGTTATACCAGGTACTAAATACATACATTGGTATATAGTTCAGTTAAGCAGTTTATCATGTTAGTCTTAGAGATGTCTTTCTGCCCATTTTAGTCCTCACATGTTGTCAATTTGAGTACTGGCCCAATAAACAACTGCCAATTTTAACACTTTATGAATCTGCGTTGGTATGTGAACATTTTGTTGAACATGTGTTATTTCTAAGCAATCGTCTGTTAACAGTTGGCTGGGCTGGTATTGGTAGCTTAACCTAAGATCCAAAAGGTCCTCTCATTCTGCCAACAAGAAATTGGGTTTTCATCAGTTTGTGAGCAGCTGTTCAGCCAAAACTGCGTATGATTTCTTTTTCCAGGTGGAACTGAACTAAGTGTGCCAACCATCATCATAAAGGCAGCAGCACCAAACTTGCTCTCAATAAGCTAAAACTGCTTACTAAGACAGACAAAACTAGCAAAAGGAGAGGGAGAATTTGAATGGAATGGGATGAGCAACTGCTTTTGGACTGAACCTACAGAGTATCAGTTCCTTGTTCCTGAACCTATGATCACCCCTTTGACAACAGAATAGTAATTAATGAAATAGAACTCGTGCCTCAGCTCACAAAATCCAACCTGTACTACACACAGTAACTGTGAAATCAAGATCAATCTTAATACACAGCTTTGGTTCCTAAAGAAACTAAATCAAAAGCACCACATCTGACAGCCAATGCCTCCTCATTCAACAATATTTAGTCCTCTAAAGTGGGCTCCTGGCCTTGAAAGATGTCGTGGTTAAAGCACAAAAGTGCTAACTAACAATCAGCTATAACAATCGGACCAATCCTGACTGGGTTACTTGGACTGACAGCAAACGTTCAATCTTATACGATGCACAGGGAGACCAACTCCAAAAGCAGCTCTACGTGAAAGACAAACACATTAGGAATTTCAGATTGTGCCACCCAGTGAAATGAAAATCCGTATGTAAGTCAGAACTTAGGAAATGCTTTACTCTCGTGGTGTAAAAACAAAAACAGCAAATCTAAGAGGATATTAGAAGTTCACAACATCCAGACAGTCGTAAGTTACCATATAAACTAATAAGTGTGTATGTTTGTAAATGTCGTTTTATAAGCAAAGCAAGCATCTTTTTCTTTAAAACACTGCAACTTTCATAAATCATGTTTTCCTTCGCTTGTCTTTAGCAGCCAAATGTAGCACGCCATCATCCAGATTTGGAAGCACAACTCCACACCACGGTTTCACTACTTAAAATAGAGTGCCACAATAAAAGTATTCCAGTAATGATAGCTTGATTTTAAGTTCTCTAGGTAAACTAATTAATTTCACAGCATTGGACTTACCATTGCTTGTTCAATTTTGTTATCAAGAGCACAAATGCCTCCACTGTCAGAAAAAGAAAACAAAAGAACTACAGTTGCCAGACAAAAAACCAACTCAAAACACAAGGCAAACGGAATGTGAAGAGTTAAAGCTTGTCATGCATAGTCAGCAAATCTACTGCTGTCGCACAGACATTGTTAAAGAACTGTGCAAGATTTAACTGAGTGCTTCTCTAATCGACCATATGACCAAGACTATCTTAGGAATCATTAGCCAAACACGATGTGGAATACACTCCAAGACAGCATTTACAGCTGGAAGCAATGACTATTTGTGTCAATTAAGCAGTCTTGGGATGACAGTTTGATTTACAACAATTCTGGCCCATTCCACAGATGCAAGTTAACAGAAAGCCTGTTGCTTTTTCGTAACTGTCACAGTAGAACAACTGACAGCAGGAGTGACACAGTCAAATAACTCAGTCTGCTCTAAGCAATGATGATATTCATGCATAAACCTATATTAACATTTGCTGTCTTTCCAACTAGCTAAAGGTGCAAAAGAAAAACCGACTGGGCAAACACAACCATTTCAAACAGATACATGCATGGACTTATCATCACCACAATGACAGAATATCAGAAGCAGCACAGTTGAATAATCTTTTAACAAAAAAAGGAAATAGAGGAAACACACCAAGGCAGAAAAGCCATTCCTTAAGTGCACCTGCATTTTATGCACAACACTCAACCATATACCTAACTGTTATTTTGTAATTCTGTATTTTTGTCTTCATAAATTTTACAAATCCCTTTTTTAAAGGTAAAAAAGCCCTCAGAAATAGATAAGCTTCTAAACAATGAACGACAACAACCCCAATCCTATCAGCTACAGTAACTTGTACACAGACGAGAAGAAGGATTTCACAGTCAGGCAGCAACTTCTAAAGACCTATGTTGCACTATAGAATTCCTATTCTGAGGTATAAGAAGATCAACCTATCAGATGAATAAAGGGACTCATGAAAGTGGTTACACGCATTACTAAAAATTTAAGCCTTTAACATGAAAGTTAATACTGGGAGTTGTAGTCAATCACAATACTCAGTATTACTGAGTGCCACTAAGCAGTTTTTCTGTAACAGTCTCTATCATGTACAAATTTCACCAATGCAATACTGCACATTTATACAATTCCTACACCATCTTGCCATTACACTATGCAAATGTATGCATATATATATAAACATATACATACACACACACACACATATATATCTGTATATATCTGTGTGTGTATTACACCTAACATAAATGATGGAAATACTAATATAACTCATGTGGAATATGAATCCTAAATTAAACTCAGCTTTAGAAAACAGTCTTGCTATATAATATAAACTCAATAAAACATGGTAGCATAAGCAGCACAAAAGGAGGTCCAGTCTACATATGTATACTTAACTTATATGCAATATATACATAAATAAATGCAGTCATATTTCTTACAATCCTTATCGGTTAGAAATGTCAGAATACAGCAACAATGCATAGAACAGGAATTTCATGATGCTGCATTTATAACTGAAAACTGCATCACTGATTTTACACCCAGTTTGCAAGTCTATCAAATCTCCGAAAACAACCACCAATCTTGATTTAATCAGAATATATTCTGTAAAATGCTAGTAAATAATTGGTTGGTCATTAGACTGAATTTTCAGCAGCCCAAGATTGCCCCACTGAAGCCCTGCTTCACTCTTTACTATAATTTAAAGGCTTTTGGCCAATCCAGTATAAAAAAACCCACATACAATGATATGCAAACTCCACTTCTGCTCATATCAAAGAAATCTAAGCAGCCTGGCCAATTATCTCCTGTGTTTAACAGCTACAGCAATTATTTAAATATGTAACTTAAACTTGATCAACTGGGTGGTCAGATATCATTAGCTTTGGAAAGCTATTTGTTACACATATGAAATCATGGCAGTGGTCTAGGTTTTAAAAACACACTGTCTGCTCTATAAATGCAGCAAAACACTAGGAAAGAACTTAGCTATAAACTTCAGCTTTTTCTAGAAAATTTACCAAAATTAATCATGCATATTCTTTGGAATACAACTTGACAACCTGCATCAGCCCAAGTAAATGTCATTAAAAGTAACTCATGGTATCCTAACTTAGTATAAAGCTGCAAAGTCAATCCACATTAGATCAACACAGCACCCAACATGACCATCTCCGCCATGACCATCTAAATGTTATCTCTCTAGATGGTACAGAACCTGAGATACAGCCGTCTGACCCACACATTTAGGTCAAAGTTCAATGACCTATATCTCAAACACGGGTTGACCCAAAATCTAATCTTTTGGGTTTTAAAGTTCCTCGCCAGCATGAATAACTGACAAATTTCAGTAAAATCAGATAACGGCAACTCGGGTGCTGTGCTGATCTTACACGAACTGACTCTGCAAACTTCATCTGAAATTAACTCTGTCGTTAGTTGTTTCCCCAACTGGTTTAACTTCATCTAGACATGGAAATCAGCAGAACCATATACAGCACACGCATACACAGGCAGTGCATCTCAGCTAGACAAGAAAGCCAGACTACTGAACAGACATCGAATACATAATAAGACGTTTTGCTGCACTTTTAGAAGTACATTAAAAGCAGTGTAAAACTGTTGCATTAAAGTTATATGAAGTGCAGATAGCAATGCCTCATAGAAAATAATAAATAAGGGCTTAACACAATATCTGGTTGCTTAATGAAAAAGCCATAGTTGCTCAAATGTGAACAGAAAAGATAAAAACTTAAGTTGATATTAAAATCAGATGGACAGGAGACAAAACAAGCATTACCTGATATCACTGTCAGCAAAACCAGGACAGGAGTTAGCCGTGGATGCAACAATCGAAAATAACGGAGGAGAAGCAGCTTCGGAAACTCTAGAACAGCCAAATGAGGGCTCCGACCCTGTTCTTATCACAAGCCGTTCGTCTTCTTTGGTTATGCCCGCAAGTCCGTCACTCCCAAAGAGGATTCCATTCACAAGAGCTCTGTGACCTGCATCGTAAAGCAAGGAGTTCGGTTGATGAGCAAGATATGAAGATGGAATTGGATGACGAGCATGGGATCCCGAGTCCCCCTCGCGGTCACTGAGTTCAGATGAAAGACAAGACGTTTGCTTCATCACTTCGATGCCACTGTCATGCTGCTGCTGCTGCTGCTGTTGTACCATGGCGGTGGACAGTGCATGCGAATCTGCCACATTTGAGCAAGAATTCTGAGACATGGCACTCTCACGAAGTGGAAGGGGGTTTGGTTCGAGAGATGGCTGGCCGTTGGAATAGATAATGGCCGCAGCAAACGGGTTATGTGAAGGATCCTCTTTTTCCACCTGCACATAGTAGATTGGACTGGCAATGCAGGAACTCGCGAACGACTCGGCATCATCATGCTTGGCTTGCTTCTTGAGTGACACACCCAGATGAGGTGGATCGACAAACTCTAGGCACATCCAGCGACCTCTTCTTAGCGGCTTGTTGCTCTCGATCTTGACTATTTTAAATCGCGAGTTTATGTCACTTGGCCGAGGTCTACTCGAATGTGACGGATTTGGACAGAGATGTTTTTGGCATGATGAAAGGGATTCCATGTCCTCAACAGAGCTAGCAGGACTGTGAAGAGTGTCAAGAGAATGCGCATCAGACTCCAGATTGGCATTAGCCGACGTCTCAAGAATGTTTGAGCCGATTTCTTCGAAGCTGTTGGCATCATCTAAATCATCCGTGCCATCACCAGCTTCGCTGGTTTTGACAATACGAGTGATCTGAAACGAACTCTTCTTCAATCTCTGTAACGCATTTCTATCAGCAGTCTGGCCACTGCATGCATCATCCACCTCTTCTTGAGCGGTCACCGGCTTCTTCATTTTTACATCGTAAGACTCCTTGGTGACATCTGAAGAAAGTACAGCGTTCTCTGAACTTTTCTTTGAATTGTTGGCCTTGTTTTCGGCTGATTTGGATAGTTCTAAAGGCAATGGCTTGGCAGTCATAGTGCCACAAGGAAATGTTGAGGACTTCCTTGGAAAGACTCATTAAACTTTGTCTGGCCACAAGACAGCAAAGCAGACTTCACAACAAAATGTTTTGTATGAGAAAACAATGGCTCATCCAGAAATTCTTAAACAAGATTCTTCCTAAAAACTACAAAAGCAAACCATACTTTAATATTAAATAACAATATTCAAGATTTACAGCATAATTTACAAACTGAAGTGACAGCTGTAGGCTACGTTTGTTATTAATTCTTGTATGTATGCACATATGTATGTATCTAAACATATACTGTAATTGTAAGTAGTAACTTCTAATCTGCCAATGTCTAATGCACAAGTTATCAGCTGATGGTACACCAAAGCCAAGGTACAATCAGGTCAATAAACATTAGATAGTGCCTAAAAGCAACTCTCAAAACTAATGGAACATGGCTCAAGTTTCTTGTACACTAGCTGGAATAGTACAGATTTCCAGTGGAAGACTGTTCCAGAAAGATGTCCAGTGGATGAGAAAGCGGACAGCACGGATGCGTTGGACAAGAAGGTCCCTTGGCTTCAGAATGCAACAATTGTTGACTGAACAGAAACTGGAACACTGAGTTCCCTGATGTATTCTGTAGCTGTTCCAGCCATGGTGGCTCATCCAAAGGGGATTTTAAACCTAATTCTTTCCTCAACAGTGAGTCAATGCAGTCTTCCTCACATACAGCCTCATCCACTTGAGAATTTGGCAGGTTGGCTACGATTTTGATGGTGCAGTTAAGGACAGACTGCAGCTGATGTATACTATGGTTCAGCATGCTTTTTAAGGACCTCTTGTATACCAGCACAATTGTTGTAACCCTTCATTAAGAACTATTTCATCTGTAGGCAAATCAACAAACACAGAACTCAACCAATGGAAACCCATCCAGGGTGGACAGTTGATATACTATGTTCAGAGTTCCTGGCCTGACTTTAGAAATATATGCATCACCAATCAACCTTCTCTGAAGTCTAGCTATTTGAGCTGGCTTCTTTGGAAGCATTATTCTCTAACAAATGTGGTCCCAACCTTCAACTGATAGGTTGACTGGTTTACTGTATAGCATACCATCAACAGTTATTTAGTTCCGTAAACTCCAGGAATTTTCAATTAATTAGTGTTAAAATCCTGATTAATCAGTACCATTCAATCCCACGTCCATTTTTCAATTGCATGGTTTATTGGCCAGACAGTATTTAGGAAGCTTTGTCATTTCCTATGACTTAAATACTTTTGTTATATCCAATGAACCGTGAAAGACTCATGGTCCAATTCTGACCCCAAAAATCACTCAGCTGGTTTAGCCTTCAAGCAAAGTAACAGATAGTGAATAATTTCTAAAATGACATAAGGGCTCAAAGTTGTCCAGTTCCATGTATTCACAGAACTACCTCTGATATGAGACAAAATAAGTTATCAATCAGATCTTGTTCAAACAGAAACAGAAATCAGTCAAAAATACACCAGATCATCTCAGTAAACACGCAGTAACATAACGCAAATTTGAGTATAACATGGTTCCAGCCACAGATCCCAAACTTACTTATTCACGTAAGTGATCTTTGGAAGAAAACTCATATAGCACATGTGCCTCACACCCAGACTAGACTAGTTTATCTGCTTGAATTAAATAACCAATTAAAGCAAGAACTTCTTTATTGTGCATTGTTTCTTTTAAATAAAAGCTTATTTTAAGGTGTTGAACATGTACTTTATTGATCTAAACAGTTAAAGGCTCATCAACTCATCTATAAATAAATGATATGACATGAAATAAAAATAAATAAAGGAAAATCAAAACAAACAAAAAAGCAATCAACCAAATTTATTTTAAAATTGCTTCCATTCCAAAGCACAATTCTGAACTAAACTGAATTTTCAGACAGCCTTTAAAAGTTCATTGAACGCCATGCACAATATCTTGTAGACTTGTTTTTCGTGACCATCAGTGCATAATTAAGTAGAGTATTATGGCTCTGTCTTGAGATTAATTAACGAATGACAGAACATGGTAAATGATCATTATTACTGCTCAATTAAAGTTCTTCAGCAAGTTTGAGAGGTTCTTGAAATGTGCTGTATACATAATCAGATGTATACGTACATAAGAAAGTTCCCAGCAACTTTCATGAGAAATGTGAGCAAAAGTTCATCATTCTCCAGTTTTATAAATTTTCTGATCCAGATTCCAGGTTTACTTAATTCTACTGAGATTTCTAAGTTCTACTTCATGCTTGTTGGTAAAACAACTTCAAACCAAGTGCTCCTAAGTGGAAAATTAATTACGTAGCTTCCTCCATTTTACTGAACTTCAAGCAATGCAATGTATTGTTGTTATGAGATTTAGAGAACATAGTAGAAAGACAAGTGTTTGGTCACCAAATCGGCCAAATTGAAGTGGAGTGATAATTTATTAAACATCAATGGTTTGGCTAATAAAAGTGATGGGTGAAATGGCGGATTTGACCGGTTAAATTCACATAAGTAAAAACAATATGACCACCCAGACAGCAAGAGAAAATTGAGCGCAGCAATTTCATAACCATAGTTATCAAATCAAAACTAAGTAAGTCATGACAAAATACTTCCTGCCATGGATTCATATCATAGTGGATGGATGGAGAACTATTCCAACCTGGTAAACTTAGAACATTGCATATTTATGCATTCTGTTGTCATCACAAACACAACTTTGTATATCCAACCAACGATGAGGTACACAACACGAGAAGAACATGTGGATGCGTGTCAAATGCAAATTAAAAAGACAATTTGGCACAAGTTGCGATTTGTTTACAACATATTTGAAGAAGTCTGTCCGTGCAGCGAATTTTGTGGCAACAAATTTCTAAACCTTCTTTAATGAGTTTCACAAATTCACACCATCTAATAATCGATTGGAACAAAAAAGGCTTTTGAAGAAGTTCTGATGCTATTTTTACTTATTTGTTATCGGATAATTACCGGCGCTGGGAGCGTTGTGCTCTATTTTATGTCGCTGTTTTGGATGGTCATATTTTTATAACGTTACTTAGGCGGATTTAACTGGTCGATTCGGCCATTTTACAAAACGCCGCTACGTTTACCTGTCGATTATTTATTTTGAAAAATGTGTACATATTCAGTACCGACAGCTTACATCATTTTCGACTTTGATATTTAGTTTTCTAAGTATTCATCAATATTCTGTCGTTTAAAAATCGCGTTCATAAAATACTGCCCTGAAATCATGACGGCCTTCCCCACATAATGGTATCAACTTTTAATGATCCCAAAATACACGAATTTAACGAAATTAATAGAAGTGATCGTCATTCAAGTCATGCCATCCCGATGCAGCCATGACCCATTTAGAGCACAACCATCGCCATGTTCTCACTAAATTCACTACTAAAATTTAAAATCAGATTAAATCTGTATATTTTTTACCAACCAAGACTCTTAACAACTTCATGTCCGACCATTTTCGCGCAGAAATTGCGAAACCGATGACAAAAACGGGAAAATTGGTCACAAAACTCAACCAAAACTTTCCATAAATGTCTCCTTACGACGTACAGGCGCACCGCACTCTGGGTAATAGCCTCAAACCCTACAGCCTCTGCGCAAATGCTAATAAAAGTATTATATAAATTTAATTTTACGCAAAAAACAATTTAACGTTTTTATAAAATAAAGTAGTGTTCTTTAAAAAAATTTCTTGCTGCACTTTTTTCGATTTTTAAATTAAGGAAGAAGATGGCTAACATAAACATAAAATCTCTTCTACGTGCAACCTCCCAAGATATAGGAAGATAGATACCAATGCTAGAATGAATCAACCACCGACAGTACTGCCTATACCCTTTAGGCCTACCAATGGCTATCGTATGATAAATATTCATAATTTTGTGTAGGACGCGATTGGTCGACATATAATAAATATTAATTAGTTACAGGTCGAAGTAGTCATAATAATAAAAAAGAAGAGCAGGTCCATAAGCAGCCATGGATGATGGATATGAAGTGTTAGAGACTTCATTTGTCTTAGCCTTTGCATATGACACTCTTCCACAAATCCTATCCTGATTCTTCCTATTCCCCTTATCTCTCTTTCCGCTCAAATTAAAAAACACACCATCCACCGTAGCCGTCTGACTGCCTGACTGCCTAAATCTTGGACACAACCCACCCTGACCCGGAACCGAACCCTTTTGCCTATCGATTTTGTTTTGACTGAGCGCTTGTGAATAAGCTGGTCCCCGCGGCGCGGCTTTCGTTGGGCACTGCTGAAATCTCGGAATTACGATTACAATTAACAGCTCTTCTCCCCTTCTCTTTCTGGTCTTCTGGCAACCGGACTTGGTTCTTGACATGGCATCTTTGGACAACCCCACTGACTTGACTCAGCGTTCGTGAATAAGCTGGTGCCATGTGCTTAGCTTTTAAGTAGCGCTTTAAAAATTTCGAGTTTACGATTATAGCTACGGCTGGACCTTGACCTGGAACGGATTCTGACTCTTCCAGCCTATCGATTTTGTTTTGACTGAGCGCCTGTGAATAAGCTGTTTCCCGCGACTTAGCTTTCGTTGGGCCCTGTAGAAATCTCAAGTTTACGCGTACGATGAGGGCGGGTGGCCACTCCTCCTATGCAGTGTTCCACTGACAGTGTACGGTCAACGTGCTCATTATAACTGAGTTGACTAGGGGCAGGGTGGAGCTGAAATCGTGAAACAGATTTCTGCCCCGAGGGAGATTTGAACCCCGACTTCTCAATGACTGTCCAGTGCACAAACCACTAGACTATCGCCCACTTCCAGTCATAACAAGACTCGTTCGTAATCGCATAATTTCTAAGGCCTATTATTTATTATTATTTCTGCATTCATTAGACGCCACTACCTAATAGCTTAGCATAAATCTATGGCGCCGAGTAATTGTTAGTCGAGGTCCCTACACAGTAACCGTCTTGGAGGAGGCTCAAACCCGTACTCTCCGCATTACAAGCCGAGCGCTCTATCCAATATACTAACATGCCTATTTAGGCCTACTTAAAAGCCAACTTAGCCAAGGGCAGGACACTAGCACTGATCTGGTTAGCTACATTGGTTAAAGCATGTGTTAAAGCGTGAGGATGCCGGTTCGCAAACCGATATTAGCTATATTTCGAAGAATTTAATCTCTGGGTAGCACGGCCCGTGCAGTCGGGCTTGGGGACTTTACACGGCGTTTCGCCCATTCAAACAGGCAGTGGTGCTGAAGGATCTCACCCAACAAATTCGTTTAAAATTAGCAGGGTCAAGGCCATACGGTCGCTGTAGAAAAATATGGAGGCCTAGAAGACACGGAATCAGCTTACGCAGGAAATGAGTCCAGGAATAGATGAGTTTTTAATCGAGATCTGAAGTTTTCATGGTAGAAGCCAGACGGTCGCTATAGAAAACCGTATAGGCCTACATTTACACTTTACAACAGAGCTGGGTCGGTAGCGGTTTTTGAAGTGGGATTTAAGTTTTTTCTCGGAATTGTTTCAAAGTCAGTTCGATTTTGGTGTCGAGATTTCTACAGCCTCCGACGAAGCTAAGTCGCGGGAACCAGCTTATCACAGGCGCTCAGTAAAAATAAAATCGATAGACCGGAAGGGTTCGGTACCCGGTAAAGATCCAAGAGTCAGGCAGACAGGCTTCACCTGTATGAAATGCTAAACTAACAACTGATAGCTTAACTTTATACATTTAAGGTATTTAAAACTATTTTAAAACGCATTTAATAGCCAATTTAACTAGCCCAATTTGAAACAAAACAAAGCCAAACTTCCGGGGTATGTATCGTGCAGAAATAATGATTTAGGCTTATTGAATAAAATTGATTTAGATATAAAAAAGAAACAACAGCGTCCAGCAAATGCAGAAAACACAAAACAGGTTTATAGAAATGCATCGGTAATATCTTAGGATAAAGTTCTGGGAGACAACGTTATCCAGACTTCCCCATCTTAATAGACAAGTTCATTATTGAGCCGTGCCCCACGAATGTTGTTACTCTTTGCCATATTTCCCGCGGCCGTCAAAACGCGCGACCGTCGTCCGCTTCAGTCACTCAGAGCTTCAACGCTCTGCAAAACATAACACAAGCTAAATATTAGATACTACATTATAAAGTAACACCACCCACCTTAGATGTCTCTCTGCCTGACTCTTGGATCTTGACCTGGAACCGAACCCTTTTCGCCTATCGATTTTTGTTTTTACTGAGAGCCGGTGAATAACTGGTCTCCGTGACGTGGCTTTCGTTGGGCGCTGTAGAAATCTCGGGATTACGATTACCATTAAAGTATAGAGGGATCTGGCTGTAACATGCCTTAATTCCCGTTCCTACCCTTATCTACTCCGCAGATCCAATTCCAATCACCATTCACCGTAGCCGTCTATCTGCCTGCCTGAATCTTGGATCTTGACATGGAACCGAACCCTTCCTGCCTATAGATTTTGTTTTGACTGAGCGCCTGTGAGTAAGCTGGTTCCCGCCACTCAGCTTTCGTTTGGCGCTATAGAAATCCCGAGTTTACGATTAATTAACTTTAAATTCAATTATATTTAAATCTCAGTTGAACACGCTTCGACCAGGCTACGTGAACAGATGACCAGCAAAATGTTTGTCAAGTACTGTATGTTTTTGCTGTTGAATTGCACGTATCACTTGTATTCTGTTGTCGCTAACATTCAATCTTAAACTGTAGGGCCTACAGCTTTTATATAAGTAATGCATACATACATGCAAACATGCATACAAACATACATACAAACATACATACAAACGCTAACGACATCCGTAGTTGTGAATTGATACTAATACTACGCAGAAGTGGTAGCGGTCAAATAAACAGTATGAATACGATGAAATGTGAACTCACTCAGATATCCTCTGCAGTTGACCGGGACAGTGATGTTAGATGACCATATCCAGAACGCATTGCTGCTGAATTCCGTAAGTTGATAATGGTAAGGACACTCGAACGGAGGGCTGTTTTGACTGTATTCGACAGCGTAAGGCCATTGAGAATCGTCAAACCCAGGTCTGAACCAATTAGGAGGCGTTTCATAGGAACATTTCCAGCTGGAATTCGTGACAAAGAAGTCGTCAATTGACGCAAGAATTCCGGAACACGAGACACCGAAGGCATCGGCTCTGATGGCGACCAACTGTGAAAACTCGGGTATGTAGAGGTAGTCAGCGAGCGTCCAGTTAAGACTCGTTGTCATATTCAGATTGTACGAGATCCCGTCGACAAATACACCGACGAGACTTCGATCCGCAGTGACGACCAGGGTAAAGAAAGTCACTGTTGGAAAGTAATAAACAACCAGTTGATTCTAAGTAATAAGATGGAGCTAAGAGAACTCTGCCCGTCTGTTCTGTTGTCTGTAAATACTTGCATGTATGTAAGTATGTACGCATGCATGTGAGAGAGCTTCGAGCTAAAGTGCCATAAATCCTTCCATAACATCATGAACCAATTACGAGCCTTCTCTGCAGTCACCTTCCTGTTTGCACGTATCAGTGTCTGTCCGGCCGTTCGTCTGTCTGTCTGTGTCACTGTGTTTGTCTCTCTCGCTCTGTCCTCATGTCACCCATGATCACTTGTCAGCAGCTGCATGTTTTGTTAATTATTTCTACGCTAGAGAGGAGCAACTACGAGAGGTTTCTGAGAGGAGCTCTATAAATGTATAGGCGTACTCTCTAGAATCTAGATGTGCATGTGTGTCTGTATAAATGTATGTATATATATATGTATGTGTTTATGTATGCATGTATGTATGTGTATGTGTGTTTGTACGCATTTGTTTATTTGTAAGTGCATATTTATGTAGCACCTATTGAAGAAAACTCATCAGAGGTACATATGCATGTATGTATGTGTGTATCTGTGTATTCATCTATTCATGTATGTATATGTAGGCCTATACAGTCATGTATATATATAAATGTATCAATGTATGTATGTATTAAAGTAAGTAAAGTATCCCATATCCCACAAGTGAGACGTAAACCTGTTGGGAGGCGCTCATCTCCATTTTTGGCCTGGCAACGAATCACAAGGTTCTGGACACGGGGCCAGTGCATCGCAGGACTTGCCGTTTACTTTCCAGCTTACGCAAGTACCAATTTATACTGCTTGGTGACTGAGGCACGGTGTGCGCAAACAAATTGTCCAGGGTCGTTAGACGGAGTCGAACCCGCAACCCCACGATCACTGATCAAACGCGTTACCAATGCCGCACATAACATGAATATGTAATTAAGACTGTTCTGACTTATATTATAGTGGTACCAACTTGTTTCACAGAGTAGACCGGTGTAGCTCACAGCACAGATGCACTGGAAGCCTTCAGGAGAAGATTCAACACACGTCGCTCCATTTTGACAGGGCGAACTCGCACAGTATTCCACATCTGAACAGCGAATTTAAAACTCACATTATCTTATTGTTATTGCCTCTCAGACGGGTAGGCCTACGCTGCTCTTTACATGCGAATTCAGTTTAATGATACGTTATAATCGATATGTTCTTGTCAACCAGACAACTCCAGTTCAACTTCTTGGTTTCCGAGCACAAAGAAACGGTGCTCAGCTGTTATCTCCACTTGTCACGGATAGGTGCCCATATTTTAAATACTGTGATCGTGCAGGGAGGCTGGGAGAGTCAGCCAACCTGTAAAAAATTCGTCTTCCGGTTGTGACCCGACCGTCCATTGGCAACGTTAAGACACAATATCTATGGATTTGTTAATATTTACGCCCGAATTGTGTAGGCTCATATCCGACTCGTTTCCCAGTATACTGCCAATAAAACTATTATGTATATTGGTCTATGTAATGGTCTATATATACATTATATATACCTCTCGTGAATAGTCTCTATGTATATAGCCTACCCACTGTAGCTTGACTTCTGTTTTCTCCGACTTATTGGATGTCGACCTGGCTTCTCCAACGATTACAATTTTCGACTACGGTTTAACTTGAACGACCATCGATTGATACTTTATACATTATGATAACGGATAGATTAGATGGTGTATTGTGTACCTGTTTCGCATTGGAGTCCAGTGTATCCTATCGGACATGTACATTGGTATCCGTTTATCAGATCTTCACATGTTCCACTATTAAGACAAGGCTGACTAGAACATTCGAGAATCTCTGAAAGAAAAGAACATCCTGTAGTATTCGATTCCATGTTGCATTATTAACGTATTTCTGTCTACTCAAGTAAAGAAATTATCCTGTCCTGCTCCTTGTCAATTTGAGAAGGCGCTATATTATCATTATTTTCATATATATAGGATTTACTGATTTGTTTATGCCAATGTAGCCACCAAGTGTTATTTTTATAACGAGCCAAAATCGCCGTTTTCAATGCTTGAGTCATATGTGACCCTTAACACTAAGCTGTACTGAACACCTTGGCAGCAGTGAGGTGGTTAAACTCACCTGTTTCACAAACAGTTCCAGTGTAGCCACCATAGCATAAGCATTCATAGCCATTTATCAATTCCTGACACGTTCCACCATTTACGCATGGCTGGCTGTTGCACTCAACCAAATCTACAAGAAAACCATATTATATGCTAAGGTTAAACATTATCTATAACCGGAGGCTGTAAACTGCTCATCCACGTAGCTAAAATGATGTAAACAACGAACGAATTACTCATCAAGAGAAATGGTTAAAGTTGCATTAAGTTGTGTATGTAACTTTTCTTACCTGTTTCGCAATTCGTTCCAGTGACACCTGGAACACATGAGCACTGATATCCCGTTCCCAAATCCAGGCATGTTCCGCCGTTGAGACATGGTTGATCAGTACAATCAAGAAATTCTAAATAGATAAGACATTAGTTATTTTCTGTTTGCATGCTTATAGTTATTTGGAACCACGATCTATAACGACACGAATCAAAAAATGGCTCCATTCAATTTTGCATTAAGGAATTGTTCACGAGATCACATTTTACACTGTGGTCTGAGTTTCCGGAGGGTTTGTATGCAGGATGAGGAATGACGACAACCGAATGAAGTCCGAAGCACAAGGATGCGCCCACGGCGTAACACCGACTGGCACTCTCTCGTAAATGGCAGAAAACCTATCACCCGGATGTCTCTGTGCAGGGCAGGCAATGGTCAGTGGCCGACGGGTTGGTCACAGAACCTTACCTTGAATGACGTCGACGCTACTCCAAAGAATTTACCTCGCAATTGCATGTCTAATGGAGATTTTAGCGCCGCATGCGGCAAGTGTAGGCCTAAGTAAGACCATTTCTAATGTAGTATTCTCACCTGTTTCACAGTTGGTTCCGGTTACACCAGGAGCACAGACACATTCATAGCCATTCAGTAAATCATGACACGTACTGCCAGTGAAGCATGGCTGACTGTCACATTCATTTATTTCTACAAATTCACATACATGTAACGGAATGTATAACTCGATACGCTGGCTGCTGTAGGCCCTATATGTGGTTGTAGCTAGTTAGATGCAGACTGAATATCCAATTGGTACTTCTTTAAATTGATATTGCGGCAGATTGAAAAGCTCAGCATCTTAGCCGGCAAATCTGTTATGATATTTTGTAGGTATCGTTTACGTGATCATAGCAGAGACATTTATTTAAAAGCATTCATCAAACGCGCAAATTACGCAATTCTAAATCTGAGGTGCGGGTGAATGTTCGATAGAGGACCACGAAGGCGTCATGTAAAAACGGCAAGGATTAAGAACTTAACCATGTGGCACACTTTAAAGGGAGGCACCAATGTCTCAGTGAAATATGGTTTTTCCAACTGGATGAAAATTTACTCAAAATACCTAATTTCTTCTATCACTGTGACTCACCAGTTTCACAGTTCACTCCGGTGAAACCAGAAGAACACGAGCACTGATAACCAGATCCCGGATCCTGACATGTTCCGCCGTTTAGACATGGCTCACCCGTGCAATCCAGATACTCTGTCAAGAGAAAGTGACAACGAATTATCCGAAAATCAATATCAGTAACTTAAACTGGAAAGCGGAGTTTACTAATACATGCTCAAAGCAGTTGCCAAATGTGTGTAGAGACAAAATCCTAGTCAGAAGTACGAAAAGTTCGTCTCTTTCATATGAAAGCACAGCACACACCCTCTGAGCCCGGACAAACTACGAAGGAGGGACAAAAAACATGGGTACAAGAGTTCATAAAGAGAGATGCAGGCCTAATCACGACGGAATCAAGCAAAAGAACTTTGATCTGGAATCGATAGGGAAGGGCAACTAGTGTAGCTGAGCTCATCTGTAATGCTGTGTATTAGCAAATTGCGATTATCGCGCCACAAGTCAATCTATAGAATTTAGTACTAATAGAAGACCCAACTACTTCATTTTAGGCACGTGAAGAAATAATGCATCGAGAACAACCAGAAAAACACATTATGAAACAAGGGGATGGAGATACAAGTTATGAGTAATCACTTGCATACAAAAACTTTACATTTGTGATGATATTTAGTAGACATACCAGCTGCATATAAGCTGCATGATGAACATAGGGTAATTGGTGCAAAATCAAGAGTTGAGGAGCTATACATTTAATATTTACCCAAGACAGGAATTTAACCATTTGCCTAGGTCTCGTTAGATAAGTGAGCTTATTAAGTCAATAATCCCAAAGAGTACATCACGCAAAGCCTCAGAATCTCACCAGTTTCGCAGTTGGTTCCGGTAACACCAGGGTTACAGACGCATTCATAGCCATTCAAGAAATCCTGACACGATCCGCCATTCAAGCAAGGCTGACTTTCACATTCATTTATTTCTACAAAGACGTTATCAAAAATCTCAGTTTCACATAAGCACAACATAAAATGCGTTAACCCACGAACTAATTCTTTACTGCGTATGTCGTAGTATCTATCAAAAGACACAGAGGCTCAGCATTCAGCATATAAAACTGCAAATTTGTGATGACTGCTGGTAAGCATTATTCATGTGACCCTAGAAGAGATATACATCTCCATACGTAGGTGTCTTCTTTGTGTAACTCACCAGTTTCACAGTTTACTCCGGTGAAACCAGATGGACACGAGCACTGATAGCCGGATCCCGGATCCAGGCATGTTCCGCCGTTTAGACATGGCTGACCATTGCAATCGAGGAACTCTACAGAGAGAAAATGATTAAGAATTTCCATAATAATGCATATCAATAAATTAAAAATAAATTTAAAGCGAGGAATACTTATGCATGCTTAAAGAAGTATTGAGTGTTCAGGCAATTTTAATGAAGCCAACTTGGTACTAATAAGATTTTTAGTATTGTATAGCTTCATTTCCAGAACCCAAGAAATCAGAAACGCCACAGGGATACGAGCAACTCGAAAATCGTTAAGTCTGAACAGAACGAGATTCAACACTCCGACCGACTTCTCTTGCTTGTCTGAGTAAGAACATTTGAGGAACGATTGTTTTACAGATAATGAGTAGTTACAACAGAAGAATGTTGTTGGACTATCAAAATTCTAGAAAGGGGTACAAAATTGTGTCTTTCAGATGAGAGCACAAACACACCATTTGAGCGTAGAGGGCTACTGAGAAAAACCAATACACATTGTAATTGTAATTTGAGAGTTATAAAGCGCGTCTTAAAGGATAAACTCAACAGAGGTGCTTCCGACCCGAAAAGTAAAATCACTGTTAAACAGACAGTCTTCAGGCGCCTGCGGAACACTGAGAGGGGGAGAGAAAAGAGCTCAAGTCGCAATAAATATCCAAACAGAGAACTTAAAACGCCCGAAAACTGAACGAAACCGATGAAAAACAAACTAACTAACGAGTCGGCAGTCACACGCCGAAGCGCACGCACACATAGGCCTACGTGTATGAATTCTCAAACACAGATGTTAGCTTAGCCATGACGGGATCCAGGAATGCGAGCAAAGAATGCTCAGATGGAGCAGTTAGGATAAGGGAACTAGCGAAGTTGAAATCGCATGTCACATATTCATACGTATATAAACGTAAGTACGTAAATACATGCATACTTGCATACGAATGCACTACATTCATGCATAGCTACGTACACGACCACAAATGAAGGCACATTATGAAACAACATAAAACAAAATAAGCTGAAGGTTGGAGCATATATGCAGCATAAAAATGAAGTAGTTGTTGCAGAATCGAGAGCTGAGAAGCAGTTAGCTTCATAATTACCACAGGCATACAAATTACTATTTATTTACGATTCGTCATATGTCAGTTAACCCAGTATTGTGCAAAAAACCAATAAACCCAAAACAAACCTCACATAAAAGCAATATAATCTCACCTGTTTCGCAGTTGGTTCCGGTAACTCCAGGAGTACAGACGCATTCATAGCCATTCAATGAATCTTGACACGTTCCGCCATTCAAGCACGGCTGACTGTCACATTCATTTATTTCTACAAAGACGTTATTAGAAATCTCAAATTCACGGGGTTGTAACACAAAATATAAATCCAAGAATTGCATGTATTGTTTTAGATATCCAATGATACAGATGGAAGACGCATGCAGTTCAGGTTTTAAGTAATTGTGCTCTAGATTAAGAAGGTCGGCATTTTGGCATATAAAACTGGCCATTGTGATGATAATTGGAAACCAAAGTCTGTGTAAATGTAGCAGAGATACATATCACTATATATAGGTTTCTTCTTCATGTAACTCACCTGTTTCACAGTTTACTCCGGTGAAACCAGATGGACACGAGCACTGATAACCAGATCCCGGATCCTGACATGTTCCGCCGTTTAGACATGGCTCATCCGTGCAATCGAGGAATTCTGTGAAGAGCAAATGATACTCAATTTCTCAGAAATTCCATATAAGTCTTTACAATTGTTATCATATTTATTATGCATAAAACTATCCATTGAATCATGATAAGCAAGATAGTGGAGAACATTAAGTTCCTGCTGCAGAATAGATGGCTGTGAAGGTTTAATCTTATAGTATTTACCCAAGAAATGCAAGGTACCACTTGTATAGGACTCATGAGATAAAAAGAGCCAAATTCTTGTGAATGATAAAGAAACCAAAAAGGATTTCACGGCAAAGCAATACCAACTGTATTCTTTAGTATCCTGACCTGTTTCGCAATTGGTTCCGGTTACACCAGAAGCACAAATACATTCATAGCCATTCACCAAATCCTGACACGATCCGCCATTCAAGCAAGGCTGGCTGTCACATTCATTTATATCTACAAAACCATTATCATAAATCTCAATTTCACATAAGCGTAACATAAAACTATTAATCCATGAACGAACTCATTGCTGCCCACGCAGAAACAATATGCAATTGTTGCTGAATTCGAATGATTATCTGCCAGATTGAAAAGCTCAGCATCCTAAGATGTACTGCTTAAAACTTGTGACGACAATTCGCTAAACTTTGTTAATGTTATCCTAGTACTTGTAGAGACAGATATCACAATGCCTTGTTCGTTTTATCAGTGCAATTCACCTGTTTCACAGTTTACTCCGGTGAAACCAGAGGGACACGAACATTGATAACCAGATCCCGGATCCTGACATGTTCCGCCGTTTAGACATGGCTCACCCGTGCAATCGAGAAACTCTGTGAAAAGAAAGTGATTCAGAATTTTAAGGATAATTCATATCAATAAATTACAGCTAAAAAGCAGAAGTTACACATGCATGCTTAAAGAAGTGTAAAGCAATCTCAGCAAAACAAAAATGGATATTATTAAATTAGTAAATTTGAATATAGTCGGTTTTTAAGAACACCACAAATCAGAAGTGCAACAGATAAAGGAGCAACTAAGGATAGTTGAATCTTAACAAATCGTGCTTCGAAACTCCTGCTAGCTATTCTTGCCTGTCTGCATATGAACAATCACAGAACAGTTGCTTTACAGAGAGGGACCAATCACAAGGAAAGTCTGTTGTTGCGTCAAGGAAATTCTAGACTGAGGTATGGAAAAATCATTTCTTTCAGATGAGCACAAAAACACTCCCTCTGAGAGTAGAGTACTTCAGAGAAAAGGCAAACCCATTTGTCCACGAATTCTTCTAGAGGTATGTATGGGTCTGGCTAAAATTAATACTGTTAGATACCCGAAAACGTAAATTTAAGCACATCAAGATATCATGAATTGAACACGATCACAAAGAAAGCACATAGTGAGACAACCGGACGAAGTCGCAAGTTTTAAGTAATGGAGTCCGTTCATATTGCATCTGACTGAAAAGATCAGCGTCATCGTACACAAAAACCTAATTTTGTAATAGAATTTAGTAGGCATAAAAATGAGCCACGGAATCATAATTAGCAAAAGTTCGGGAAGAACAGCATCACCAAGAACATAAAGTTAATAGGTGAAATATCGAGAGCTGAAGACATTTATTCTTATTATATTTACCCAAAATATGCTATTTACCATTTGTGCAGCACTCGTCAGCTAATAATGAACCAAAACTTGTGGGCGACCAACATCTCCAGAGAACGGCTAGTGTTTTCCACACAAAGCAGAAGAATCTCTATAGAACAAGAACTTTTTTACCTGTTTCGCAGTTGGTTCCCATAACACCAGGATTACAAAAACATTGATAACCATTCAATAAATCTTGACACGTTCCGCCATTCAAGCAAGGCTGACTGTCACATTCATTTATTTCTACAAAAACGTTATCAGAAATCTCAAATTCATGAACACGTAGCACTATATAGTAATGCATTGATTAACTCATTGATTAACTCATACGATTCCTCGCTCAGTCAATGGACATATGGCGTGTTAACAAATGCATTACTTACTTACTTACTCCTTGCTGCAGATGTCGTTATGGCTATCAAATGATACAAAGACAGTGCGCACTTGGTACTGAGCTTCAGTGATACCAGACCAAAGCGAAATTGCAAAGTTCACCATTGAACATAAGAAACTGCAAAGTTTGTGATGTTAATTGTTAAACATAGGCTAATTCAAATGATCACAGCAGCCTAGTTTTCTTCTTTATATGCGACTCACCAGTTTCACAGTTTACTCCGGTGAATCCAGAAGAACACGAGCACTGATAACCAATTCCCGGATCCAGGCATGTTCCGTCGTTTAGACATGGCTCACCCGCGCAATCGAGGAACTCTGCGGAAAGGAAGCGATGTAGTCTTATGTTTTCTTCGATTATCAATATAATAACTTAAACTGAAAAGTATGAGCAACGATGCACGAATGCATGAGTATTGAGGTTTGGTGATTTTAAGGAAAGCAAAATATAATTGTGTAGTATTATGATCTCTATCTAACGTATAGAATTTAGTAATATTATCATTTTGTTGTACTTCTTCTTAAGTTGCATAAAAATCACTAAGCAATATTTAAAAAATTGTATCGTAATCTAAGTAATAATCAAAATGATCCATGTATTTCAGTAAAACTCGAGGCGACTCAGCAAAGCTGTTTGACCACCAATATAGTTGATTACCTGACTCGCAATTACTTCCAGTTAAGCCTGGAACGCAAAGGCACTCGAAGTCATTTATCAAATCCACGCACGTTCCTCCATTCAGACAGGACTGACTCTCGCAATCTGACTCGTCTACAATTATCAAAAGTTCAAAATTATGTAATTATTGTAAAGTATCTAATCTTTCCGTGCCATCCGAATAGCACTCTAAGACGCTCCTTGTAAACCTTAATTTATGGTGAAGTTCATTAAAATAAGTAAGTTATTACTTTAGACTGTGGGGCCGATGCTGCGTCTCCTAGCATCTACTGGATTCGAATAATGCTGCGTTCTCTCCCGTGTCTGTCCAGTGTAGCATGGTTTAAAGTAGTTCAGACTGAAGGTTTTCACCTGTTGTAGAACTACTGCAATCTGCACTAAAATTAGTCTTAACTTTCTAAAAGCTATGGATGATTCCACTAAAACAGTACAGTCATCCAAATTATTCTAATCTGCAGCTCTTTTACTTACTAACTTATCAACATGAAATCCTTATGCAGATTTGGCGAAAATTTGGCTGCGTTGGACTAATGAGACACATCTCCTGAAACACCAGACATCCGTAGTCTACCACGTTCAAATGTACGTTGAAGGACCAGTCTGTGTTTCTTCACATCAAAAGTAATGAGGCCATAGTACAACGGCTGGCCTAACTCTCCAGACTATATTTAGATCTCCATGACTGAAGCTTTGATTAAGCGAATAAAAATGTTAAATTTTACAGTAGGGCCTATATGTTTTGCTATATCGACCGTATGGGCTCGACCCTACATGTTTTTCAACAAATTTGTCGAGTGAGATCCTTCACCACCGCCGCCCGTTTGATTGGGCGCCACGCCATTTAAAGTAACAGTGTGCTAGGCCGAAATTAACATCCCTGAAATATAGCCACCATCGGTAGGTGAACGGCATCCTCACGCTCAGAGGCGCCTTGACATACGCTTTAACTATGGTAGACAACCAGATCAGAAGACCAGAGGCAACCTCTACAATTGCATTTAGAACTCCACGTGTCTTATCCACTATGAACAAAGGATCGAATTCTTAGTCGGCTTTAGATCCATCAAAGGAGCCTATTAAAGAAGTGACCAATATTGATGAGAACCGATACGTGGCCTTAAGTGTGGACCAGCCCTTCAAAGAAATACCTGCCGAGTATGACACCCAGACCTACACCGTCAGATTAATGAGCTGACATCGGATATCTCAGCATAAAGATGACTCTTGCACCTCTTTAAAATGTTATCTGCACAGTCGCATCTAATTTTTTATATAGTGGCAGGATAAAATTCCGCTTTCAGTTTTTCCGATAAGGCACTAGTTATCTTACAGTGAAACGCTTATGGGCTATTGCGTCACATTCGTTTGTTTAAGCGCTATTTGTCTACACCACCTGAATCATATGACATTATATGAGGAAACATTTTTGAAAGCATATCATATCAGGACTCGCCACGAATAGAGATGTAATGTAATGCAATCAAAAATTTATAAAGCGCCACTTCGAGGTAAACTCCTCAGAGGCGCTCCCGGCCATACAACCCAGAAGAACTGGGAAATAAGAAAGTCTTCAAGCGCATGCGGAGAAGGGGGGAGATAGACTAAGAAGTTCCTGGCGTAGGTCATTAGGAAGTCCATTCCAAAAAGCGGGACCAACCAGAGCAAAACTTCTGCGCTGGGCCGTAGCTGTTCGAACCGATGGGGCAAGCAAGTCACCCCGTACCGCCGAACGAAGTAGTCTATGGCCCGGAATGGAGGAGGCCAAAACACAAAGCTCCCTAAGATAAAATGGGGCGCAACCCAAGAGGCAATTACGTACAAGAACCAGGATTTTAAATTTCATACGCTCTTGGATAGGCAGCCAGTGAAGCTCCTCTGAAATGTAAGCAGAGATGTGGCCAAACTTAGGGTTACCTCCGATCAGACGAGCAGGCTATTATACACTTCGAAAGGATTATCTCACAAGTACTATAGTAGATTGGCAATTGTCATCAAAACTGGTTTAAATCATTTTGAATGGCGATAAAATTCCTATTATAGAACTGTAAGGCCTTTACACTAAAACTTCATATGGTTGTATCCAAATTTTTATTACTTACGTATCCCCTACTAATAAAATTGGACAAGAAACATTAGTCAGCTTTTCCCCGAGAGAAAAACAATATATAGTGGATATTCTAATGCTCAAAATATATATTGTGGAGTTGTCATTCTTCCAAGGAAAGGAAAAATATTTTAAACAAATTCGCGTGAAAACATTTAACCGTGCTTAATACGGAACAGCCAACTTGTGTCTAACCTCCTAAATTTAAGCATATCTGTGTCATTTTATTTATTTATTTATTTATCTATTTATCTGTTTATCTGAGGCAGTTGTAAAGTTCGCAGTGTCAGTACACCTGAATCTGAGGTTAGATCTATCAATATCAACCAAGGATTTGACTCTTAACTACACTCATCATATTAACATGTAAAATAAAAGAATGTTGTATCACATGATCTGCGTGCAAGATTTCATTCTTAAAAGAAAATGTTTTGGCAGTATTCATAGACATCGAAAAAACCTAACATTATTAAGAAAACTAAAATGCTATAGCCTATAATGGCTATAGAATTCATTGGGCCCACGTTTTTGTTGAATACAACATTTCACGTGAGTAGGCTGAATTTTTCGAAAAATCTGAATGAAAATAGGTGCCTGCTACTTTTTCTAAGATTTATAATCGTCACCTGTTTCACAGTTGGTTCCGGTTAGGCCAGGAACACAGATACAGTTGTAGCCATTCAATAAATCCTGACACGTTCCCCCATTCAGGCAAGGCTGGCTGTCACATTCATTTATTTCTATAAATTACAATCACGCACCAATATTACAAATTCGGAACAGTATTTCATAAATGCTTCCAACACGGAACAATGCTGCATGGGGCATAGTAGCCTATTGGCTAGAGCACTCGGGTAGTAGCGCAGAGAGTATGGGTTCGAACCTCCCCGAAAGGGTTACTGTGTAGGGACCTTGAGCAAGTTCTTCACTCACAATTGTTCAGCATCATCGATTGATGCTTAGTAATTAGATAGTGGCGCCTAACAAATGCACGAAAATAAAGTTATCAATGGCGACTCCAGGTCCCTGCAAAGCTATTAACCACTTCTGCACATTTTCTAATATGTTACCATAATTTGTTATGGATTGAAGACTGTTGTGGTGGACCCACTTGAAATCTCCAGGTCTCCTCTTGGCCGCCAGTTATTCCTATTATTTAACTGTAATATAATAATGACTTGTAAGCAATTTTAAAGTAATTTGTGGAACTTTAAAGCCGCTATTAATCCGAAGAGTTCCTCATAACAAGTCGGATCGTTTATGCCCGGCAGAATGGCAGCCATAATTTTAGGCAAGACAAGGCAACTGTGAAATAAAGACAGATGGAAGCGTTTGGGATCTGATTCGGTTAATATGTAGGATGTGAGATTAAGCTGATTTGTATTTTTAGATCTAGCATGGTCATAAAATGACACGAGGCAATCAGAATTACGATTAACAAGCGATCTCCAACTGAATGTGCTTAAGCCTGTAAAATATTTGGAGATGGTCATTTGTGCTATAGGAAAGAAATTTAACTTCAATTTATTCAGCAGACGTTAATTGCAGCCACTCATAACTGCAAAATGCACATCACCGACCGACATCGGAAGCAAGAAGGTCCAGAGAGGTTTAGACGTGGAACTGTTAAATGAAAAGAACAGTTTTGAATCATCACTATACGGTAAGTGGGCTTTATAGGCGAAGTCTTTATAACTGAGTGTAGGTATTCTTTAAGGCTCAACTATTGATGGAAGACAAGATAATGCGAAACACTGCTGAAACAATGAAACTATCGACCTGGACCGCCAACTTCTGACATTCATTGATTCCTAATGATCTTCCATAGCTTTTCAGAAAGGCAATAGACGTATTACTGCATACTTCATTTTCTCACCAGTTTGGCAGTCTATGCCAGTGTAGCCAGGATTACACAAGCACTGATAACCAAGCCCAGGATCCACACATGTTCCACCGTTTATGCATGGTTGCTCTTCACATGTAAGGAATTCTGCAATAGAAAATAGCAAAGTTCACGCACCAACATTTCTGTATCATACAAGTAAGGTATGAAAAGTTACTATTTTTAATTATTATTTAGCATCTTCTACAGCGACGATGTATGATGCACAAGACCTCAACCGATTGCGCACCAAAAGCAAGCCATTGCCAATTAAAGACTCAGAAAATCATTCCAGTGAGACAGAGAAACACGCTTACAGAAATAAGTAACTGCTGCAATCGGACTGTTTGCTGAAGATTATCATGTTGTCTCTTGCATAATGAATTTTCGACTTTTCTAAAGCATATAGGCCTAAGTGTAAAGCAGATGCTTTTGCGTAACCTACCTGACTCGCATCTTGTTCCAGTCAAGCCACCGACGCAGTGACATTCAAAGCCATTAATCAAATCCTGGCACGTTCCGCCACTGAAACAAGGCTCGCTCTCACACTCAAGTATATCTATAAACGCCAATGACATATGTCATGAGAATTGAAAGACTGCACTGTTTAAGAATGAGTATTAATTACTTCTTAACACAATACAACTGGTGCATGCAGCAGCAAATATTAAACACCAGTACCTTTCAAACCCTGTGTTGGTCATCTGCTCAAGAATAAGGTTTAAGAAAGAATGCAAGACAATTTACACAGATAAAACATCAAAAGAATTAGTGGATCCTGCAATCTCCATAATCCACTCATTAATTTTGGCTTCTTGGCGGTGAATGATACTCTAAATATCCGCCGCAGACACTTCATTTCAAAGCGTCTGACGAGATGATCATTTATTAACTTATAATTTGTTGTTAAACGTAAGAGTCAGACGTAGTTCGATCGACACCACCTTGCTTCGTGTAGCTATATGAGAAATTTCGGCCGGTTCTTGACGATTGAGTGTTGAGAGATTTCGACAACTTTTTGCTATATGTTGTTGCTATTTGTGGATACTTTTGCCCAGTCATCCGTGACGTTGTTTGATGATGTCATGATACGACTGCCCGAACTATGATCAACTGTGCATAACGGTTGCAGCAGCGCCTTAATCATTGAATACGAGCTTTCGATTCTCTGTTTCTTCATCCAAGATCTGGAAAGGATAATTCAGCTTATCTAGAGACCAACTCGTCCATTTCTGACATGCCCCTTCCTGATTGTCAGTCGACTTGTCTACCTCGATCTTACACGAAGGCTGCCTTGCTTAAGATCATTCGATGTATATACTTTCTGCTATAAACGCTTGCAAATTGGCTCTTTGAGCGGCTGACTGCGCCACTGATGACTATGAAATTCTTCTCAGACGTCTGCATGACTTTCGGCCTGCATGGATGGCCTTCTTCAATCTCGAGTATTTCTCAAATAATGATCTTCAAGATCATCTGAGATCTAATTCCTGCAACAGACGTCTGCGAATTGGCTCTCTGAGCAGATTTCGCCACTGTTGATCATGAAATTATTCTCAGACGACTGCATGACAGTTTCGTCTGGCGTGGATGACCTTCTTCGATCCTACTTGATGAATCCAACTCAATTGTCTCTTGGGCAGGATGTTCGGAGTTTCGCATTATAAAAATAAAGTGCCAATACCTCTGAAATTTCTACTATCATCGTCGTCGTCGTCATCATCATCATCATCGTAGTTCTTGTGTGACAGAAGCAAATCTTGCCCAACTGCTATTTCAACTTGCATACCCGACGTAGCCCATACCTGCTGGTTTTCCTGTGGATTGCGATTGTAATGGGTTACGATTTCGACAGCGACCATCAGTTGATGCCTAGGCTTTATAGCAATGGCGCTAGAGAACCCTTCAGGTCATTATTAACAAAATGCGTTTCCTCTGTAAATTCTCACTTGTTTCGCAGTTCGTTCCAGTGAAACCAGGGGCGCAAAAGCATTGATAGCCGTCTATCCACGTTTGACACGTCCCGCCGTTCAGACAAGGCTCTTCATAGCAATGGACTATCTCTGAAAGTTTTGAATTTGATAAGATAGGTTAATAATAGCGTTTCTGGTTGCGTATTGTCAGCGCTTCCAAGCTCTAAGCTCTAACTTCTTTCAGAGAGGATTAAGGTAAATTGCCTTACAGTGTGGGGGCCTTGCTACTGGTCCTAGCTGCTACTATGAGTGCTTCTCGGGCGCGCTCTGCATAGCATTAGATTTCGGGAACAATATCGTTTGAATTTGTATTCACTTAATATAAACCAATTATGAAATAATATGTAGACCGTCTCTCTCGAGATCTGCGTCTCAAACTCCTCTCTGTTTCCCTCTCAGGGTTTCGCAGGCGCCTGAAGACTGTACTGTTCAACAGTGATTTTACTTGTTCGGGTCGGGAGCGTCCCTGTTGAGTTTATCCTCTAAGAGGTGCTTTATACATCTTAAATTACAATTACAATTACGAATGTCGGCTTTAAAGTACCACTAAAGAGCTATCCTTTGATTTATTGTGTCCCAGTTTGCAGATATAGCTATCGATGATTCCATTATACAACGAACATTAAGTATTTACTTGTTCTAATGGTTCTTGCATTAGCATCTGATTTCCCCAAATTTCTTTGTGCAAACGACTGATAGCTTCTGTTTGAACTAAGTAAATGAAAGCTAATTAAAAACAAAATAAAGTCATTAATGACTTACCGCTTTCACAGTATGTTCCTGTGTAACCAAATGGACAAGTGCACATATTGACTTCGTTGCTGTTGCATGTCCCGCCATTCATGCAGGGCGACGCGCTTGAACATACGGCTGAAAAGCAGCATCAGTCTGCTACACGGCGCATCAGTTCTACCTGATGAGACAATCACTTACCAACAGAGAATTTTTAGAGAAATTTGAGCATTCATAGTTAGTTCATGGCAGAAAAACGCATTTTCAGAAGTTGACGTTCAGATTCGGCACAGCCATGACAGAAAAAGAATTTCCTAAAATAATCTCAGTTCATTGTCACTTAAGAGCTACAGTTGACCAACAAGTAACTGAATACTTTAAATGGCGAGATTATCCCAGCACAGAAAAGTTATTTCATGACAATAATTTAGTCAAAGACGCAGAGGTTACCTACACAAATATCCTCTGCAGTAGACCACTTCGTCGACGTTGTGAGCGTAAGTCCAGATCCAGTAGGCATCGGGATGGATCTCGGGTATTTCTAGAAGGTTCGGGCAGTCGTTTGGCGGACCATAGTTCCTTTTTAGTTCTTCCGCCCGTTTCCAATCATCATCGTTGAAGCCGAGTTCCATCCAGTTGGAGCCGCCAGACACCTCCGAACATTTCCAGCTGCTATCGGTTATAAACATAACTTCTGACACAGAGGCCAAGATACCCGGACATTCGTCTGGATTCACGTTCATGCCCTGAACGGCGATGAGACGCGTTGTGTTCAGGATCTCGGTGGAGTCGACAAACGTCCAGTTTCTGCTGTTTTCCATGGAGTAATAGACGCCGTCTATGTAGAGGTTGAAAGCCTGAACCGCTGTTATTGTAAATGTATAGTACTCGTCTAAAAATATATATGTATAAGCTTAAGCTTTCTAGCAAATGACGATTGCTGTTTGCAATACCTGTCTCGAATAAATTAGGTTATGGCGACATGAATTAGTCTACTATGATGTAAAATTGCTAATGACCATCAGCGAATTATATTTAACTAAAATAAATTTTGTGGAGTGCTGTGTTCGTTGTTCTTGCCATCTAGGACAAGGGTTTGGCAAGTGGGTTGTACCTGCACTGTGTACAAGAGCGTTGCATAAGTTGAATTTTCTGACTCAAACTCCCCATCTGTTATTCTTCAGCCTTTCCATTCAAAACTGAAGTCGAGCCTTTTCAACAAATCTTACCCTGATGCATCCAATCCGCCGTCTTCTTATTTCTCTCAATCTAAACACAACCCACCCTAACAGCTGCTCTGCTCCCTTCTCTCTCTCTCTCTCTCTCTCTCTCTCTCTCTGTCTCTCTCTGTCTCTCTGTCTCTCTCTCTCTCTGGTCTTCTGGCAACACGACTTTGTCCTTCCCTTGGCATCTTTGGACAAAACCTCTAAATTGACGCAGCGCTCGTTAATAAGCTGGTGCCCTGCGCTTAGCTTTAGAGTAGCGCTTCAGAAATTCTCGAGATTACGATTACGATTGCGAGATTCGGCTTGTCGTTTATATGTAGATTTCGTCTCTGGTGCTTATACAAAGGAACATGGCTATCTCGTGCTATCTTAAATTTGATCTCTTAAGCATCAACGTCTGATAGCAATGTTCAGAGCGCTTCTGACTTATACGTTGATGTGCTTTAGGAACTATCTGCTTCAACTGCAATTACAAGGAAATTATAAGCTGAACAGACGAAAAATGAAACGAACGTATAAATTAAACCTTTGAAGATTTAGGTCACAGTGGCACTATCTGTGGCCAATGGTCACTACAGAAATTTTAACGTGAAATTTCCTACATTAAGATGTATGCATATGGCTTGTTATTTGAAGCTTTCACAGTACCTCTCCAGGGATTCGCTAAAATAAATAATGCTACGTATGCATGTATGGAAAAACCGAGCAAATAGTTGGCGCTAATTAAAACGATAATTTCATCAGCAGACAACTGATGCTAGAATTGCTGAGGAAATTGTCCAATGAGCGGCTATCGCAAACACATAGAACCAATACACAGGAATCTCACCAAGGGTTGGTAAAGGTTTATCTAAACACGTACATTGCAGAGTCTAGTAAAATGACAGAAATAGCTTTGACCAATTTTACCTTGAGCCTTCCCAGGTGAAACGAGTACAGTCATGGTCACCAACGTCAAAATAGTCAGAATCTTGCTAGACTTGTGCTGCATGGTCAACCGAATTTACGATCAGATAAATTCCAAGAAATTCCTAAAATCTTCAAAGATTTTTCCCATTCAGTAGAAAGTCGTGTAAGGCTTTGCGTTTAAATGGCGCGAATCAGCTGAAGATCTTGACAACTTTTAGACTGAGGCTTGTGTTGTAATCTGCGCTGATTAAAAGAGAGAGGCTTCGTTTATCATACATAGATTGACATTAAGTAGAGATCAAAAAGCGAAGGTAAGAGCTGGGCTGCTCACCAAATAGGCCAACTGCTCAAAACCACAGATTGAGCAGTTTTGCTCAGTATGTCTGTTCGTCGGTCTTTACCCTTCACTTAAAAGCAATAGACCTAAGTAGTTCACGAGTCGTTACTTTGGCTTTGATTATTTATAGCAGGCCTGAGCTGATTCGTAAACACAAACGGCCACCATTTGTTAAAATTTCACACTTGCCCTCACTTGATTCCTTGAACCGAAATGACAGCGAATTTTTCGCTGAGTAATTATGTCAGAAGCCATTTGATTTTAAAACTATTCGTCGTCCGGCAGCCGGTAGGTCATTGAGCCACTTCGTTGCTACCGGACGATGCCGTTTCAAAGACTATCTTCACCCTTCATCCACCGAGTTCAAGAGTTTACGATTGCAGAAGGTGAACTTAGGTATAAATATATATACAAATACAAGTAATTGTATTTGTAGGTATAAAGTTTACATCGTAACTCGTAAGTTTACATTCGTCGTTATTTTTCTTGTGTTTCGTTCATTCATCTGTCATTCATTTCTCGTTCACCTTCTTTCAGACACTGTAACTCGGTTGTATAGCGTTCGAACGAACTCTCCTTCGTTGTATGTCATCTTGTACTCGTGATTGTACTCGTGCGTTTGTTTCATATTTATATATCCGTATGTTGTATATCTATTTATATTTATTTATCTATTTATTTTATCTATTTATATCTATTTTTATTTTTTATCTATTTTTATTCATATTTATATATCCGTATGTTATTCGACTTTCGCATTGAATTATACTTCGTACATATTCTAGTCTTCGTAGCTATACATGTTCTGTCTTAACGTTGACTGTCTTCCTTCTATATTGTCAAGATTCGTATGCTTCAGATGGAAATACAGTGATCCTAACATAAATTCAGTCTTCTCAACAACCTAAAACCCACATTAATTTATGTTATGTCATGTTATATTATGCTATTCTATGTTATCTTATGCTATGCTATGCTATGCTATGCTATGTTATGTTATGTTATGTTATCTCATGTTATGTTATGTTATTCTGTGTCATGTTATGTTATGGTATATTACTTTATCCTATCTTCATCATTTTCTGTTGAAAATACATGTATACATACATACATACATACATAAATACATACATACATACATACATACATATATATACATACATACATATATATACATACATATATGCATACATACATACATACACACATACATAGTTGAACGTGTACTTCGATATGGCATTTAATTTTCTTAAACTGAAATATGCTCAGTATATCTCGAAGATTTCGAAAATGTAGACAAGAACATTTTTCTGGGAAATATCGAGTTAACAATGAGACGCTTCAAAGAGTTACTGAGGCGCTCGAAACAACCGGGCCGATTGATGATGCTACGTGCTTCTTAGAGCATCGCACCTCTAGGTCATTCTGATCCAACCAGCTGCGCTTTCTATTAATAACGCCTGCTCTTTTTTCTCATGTCTGGTTCAGGTTATCTTTGCTGATGATAATACGATTTGCTTATCAACCTCGTCACAATCAGCGGTCGTTCGATGCGTGTCCTCGAAATTTGCCAAATAAAGATCGATTGTAACCGATGAGCAGTCTCAATGAGACAGAGCTTTACGTCGAGTTTTTCTTGTTTAGTTTACTGCACTTAGGTCTTGAAGAGTCTTATTGACTGATTGGACAAAGGCGCCATTCTTTTAGCATATGCAACTACAACGGATTACCAACGCTTGCAAACGAAAACACATATAAACATCATCTAAATATTCTTTGTAAATAATTTGCATTCCATATATTGTTTGTAAGTAATTCGCAGAAACCAATTATCTGTGGACGGTACCTAGTTACTTTTCATTGTTACAAGTCTATGTTTACAAATAAATGCTATAACTACATTGATTAGCATTTACTGATTAACAGACAGAAAAGGTGCAACACAGCATCGCCTTCTATTATTATCTTAAACGACGAGCATAATGATAAACGGACACTTCGGCTGTTCAAATCGCTTAATTGTACCTTGTCCCTTGCTTTGCTTGCATGTGATACGCAGGTCAATGTCTCTGAAGTAATCTTATCTATTCTGACCAAGACTGACTAAACCTTCGGTTTGAGCTGGAAAAGGGCAATTATCAACAACTGTTCGCTGTGAATTGATGGCACTTCAAAATTTAAGCCGTTGAAGGAACATGTAAAAGGAATGCGTCTGAGAGGAGGGAGACAGGCTTCAATGGATTTGCTAAAGGATAACCTATATTAAGTAGGATTTGCGTCACCGTACGCGTTGAAGGTCACGGCCTAGTAGTTCAACTGTCAGTCAAAATCTTTGGCTATTTAGTGATGACCTAGCTATGGAAGCTTTTTTTTGAGGTAAACTAGTCTGGATTAATGTCAAAGACTTTTCCTTTTTTTTCTTGAATCCGACACAGTATACACGTGCAACGATCGCGTTTTCCCTTCATCACCGGCTTTCCCAAGGAAGGTCTCGGACGAGCGGAGGACAAAGGGAGCAAGATGGATTCACTATCGTTTAACCCTATCGAGTCTGAATTTATTTTAAAGCCCAGCCTTGAAAGTCCAGTTTTAGTTTACGTCATGGCGTCAAAAGTCTGAATTATTTTACGCCGCTCTCCCATTTCTCTCAACCTAAACACAACCCACCCTAACAGATCCTCTGTCCTCTTCTCTCTCTGGTCTTCTGGCAACCGGGTTTTGTTCTTCCCATGGCATCTTTGGACGACTCCTCTGACATGACGCAGCGCTCGTGAATATGCTGATGCCCTTCGCTTAGTTTTTTAAGCAACGCTTTAAAAATTCTCCAGTGGTAATCGTAGTGGTAATCACTACGATTACGATGTTGTACTTTGTGTAACTCTGCCAATAGTTTAGCTAGGAAAACATTTCTAAAATACACTGCATATATATCACCACAAGAGACCAGGACAGTTGTAGTATCAGCAGTATGCACTTGGTACAGTAATTGGCCAAGAACGCAGCCCTACTGGAGGTCAAAGGAAATGGCAGCCCTGCAGTGAGATCATGTGAACCAAAGGAAAGTGCAGGACGTTCGCCCATCAAAAAATGAGCAAAGCCAGCCCACTGCTCTACTTTACCCGATATACCAAAGAAGTAACAGAATCTCGCGATCGACCGCATATCTACGGTCTCACTGACGGAACCCTCTGTCTTGAGTTGTTCATACAGAGCCAAAAGGGTAGCCTGAGCTCTATCATTATGTTTTTTCATATTGCTTATCCACCTTAGGCTGTCTCCCCGTCTTAGCGGACGGATCTTCTGGATACTGATCTGATTTCGGCTTGGTTCTGGTGCGCCATCGCTTGATGCCTTGTGTATAAGACATGTGGTTGGCTATAATTCAATGTTTTTTACTAAGCCCTGTCGTCTGGTTGCCTTTCTTTGGTTGTACAGAGAACCTCTCCTCGGTGAACGAGTTTTTTCGGTGGCTGAATCTACCTTTTGGAACTTACTTTCAACATCTCTTCGTTCTGCTCGTCTCGTGTGTCATTTCGGTCTCAGCTCGACTTTCCTTTTAACGTTGGTTTATCCAGCTTAGGCTGTGTCTCTGTCTTGGTGGATTGACCTTAGGCGTGTTGACCTGATTTTGACTTGGTTTTGGTTCACCATCAGTTGATGCCTTGTACATTAGACGCCGGAGATACTGAAGTTGGTAGTTACTATTAATATTTATTTTAAAATTTATATTACTAATTATTGCAATTTGTGAAAATAACCCCTGGCATTTGATGGTTCCTGCGTCTACATAGAAGACTTGGGAAACTTAGTATAATTATAAAATTTTATTATCGCTGCACTGTCTTAACATTTCGTTCATTCAGTTGGCATTTCTTGTAATATCTTGACAACGCGTCCATGTACAACTGCTAGACATTGCAATGTTACATAATGAACAGATGATGACAATCTATATTTAGGTCTTTACTTGTAGTTCATGTAGTACCCAAATACTAAACATTTCCTAGTGTCCTGTTCTTTTTGGATCTCCAAAATTGCAGATTTTGGCCAAGACATTTGCATTTCGTGGAATCGAGACAACAGCTGCATGCTTCTCTTTTTCTTTCTTTTTTCTGTTTACTTTTCGAGCTTTATTGTTTTGTCTCTAGGTGTTACGCACCCAAAGGTCAGAAAAAATAAGCGAAACTAATAACATTCATCGTAGTTTTATTCACCTTCTATAAAGCATATTATTTATTTTTTAATTTTAACTTTTTATTTATTATTTTATTTATTATTTTAATATTTATTTTTATTATTTACTAAACATGTCATTTATTATTATTTTTTTACCCGAGGTATTTATGATCCCTCAGAATTTCAGAAATTAGGGACTGCATTGTTCTGCATTATTATTATTATTTTGCTAGTTTGAGCGATGTACATGAATATGCGATTTAGGAACAAAGCCAAACATTTATTTTGACATAAGCAGATTTCGAGTCCCAAAGTGCTTCTGTACTTTGATATCTGATGCATTTCCTCATCTTTAAGCTGAAACAAACGGTAAATCAATTAAGACACTCATTTTATATGAATTCAACTGTATTTGTGACGAGAATGGTCATGAGCAAAACGGCTCTTGTTGTAGAGGATTGTTCAATCGGTCAGAAAAAAAGCTCTTAAATGAAAGTGATGACACTAAATAAATTTCAAAATCAGCATCAACAAGTAAAATGCCAGATTATTCTGACGATAGCGATTCACAGATTCATAGATTATTCAAGAGATGTGGGGCAACTATGGCTATGGAGCGATTTACGGAGGAAAGTACCAAATATATGCACCCAATGCTCGACGTTAATTGGAATATTTCTGTTTTTAGAAGACTTTCAACATTTACAAAATGCATTTGTTCACACAGCAACGGTGTGAATGATTTTGAATGTGTGACCGTCTTCCACCGAATAGACATAACACAGTCTGATGCAACCGGCGCAGGACAGCTACTTGGAGAGATATCATTTATTTGATTGATATAATGGACTTATCTTTCGTTGGGCGCTGTAGAAATCTCGAGCTTACGAATAAGGTTACAATTATATCTACTTTTATATGGCGAAGATCTTGGCAAACTAATCACCCACCGTAGTCTAACTTCTGGTTTCTCTGACCTATCGGAATTCAGCCTGGCTTCTACTAAGGATTATGGCTTTGATTACTATTTCATTGAGGCGACTATCGATAACGGTGCTATAGAAGTCATTAGATTAGATCAGAAATATCCAGACAATCGGTGCAAGGTTTTTACATTTATAAGGTTGTCACAATGTTCTGTGTCAAATACTAAAACAATTGGACGTTTACATTGGCTGCTGTATCGCGTAGCTTGTGACTGCCACAACTTAATCTACGGTGTGTTATATTGAACGGTATACTTACCAAGATGGACTCTGCAGTTTATTGATACGCTCCAATCGTCCGTCCAAATCCAACGAGCCAAAGCACTAATTTCAGGGATCTGATGTCGGTAGGAACATAGAAATGGAGGAAAGTTTGAACCATACTCGACGGCCTGTGGCCAGTGCGAATCGTTAAAGTCCGTTCTAAACCAGCCTGCGACATTTTCCGTTGAACATTTCCACCTGGCATCCGTCACTAAGTTTTCACCGAGTGAGCCGAGGATTCCCGAGCAGTTCGCCGCTTCAAAGGAATTGAGGGCTCTAAGAGCGATCAGGCCAGATGACCCTGGAATGGCGATGTGGTCAGGGACCGTCCAGTTGTTGCTGGTGTACACATCTAGCGGGTAGGATATGTTATCGACGAAGAGGGAGACTAAACTTCTGTCAGCAGTTATAAGCAGCATCGAAGGCAACACTGAAATGCCACGAAAAACATGGCAAGTATTGCAACATCTGTCTAGAGTAAAACTAAACTGATTCAAAAACATGACTAGTAATCGCTTTCATTGTCTAATACAACGTAAGACTTAGACCGAGTTTAAATAAAAGGCAACTTTCACTCAATATTTTTGTTTATATCGATGAAGTCAAGCAATTATTATTATTTCTGCAGTTTTTAAGCGCCACTATCTAATGACTTAGCATCAATCAGTGCATAAATTACAGCGTTTTAAAATTTAAGCATATCACAAATATTATGTCCTTCAGCGAAATTGGTCCGGTGCAAATGAAGCCATCGGGGTCGCCAGATTGTGTATGTGTCGGATCTGAGCTTCAAGGGCCGATTTTAATTGTTAGAAACGGACGATATTGTGCAGGTAATAGCAGCTTGGCAATTTTATGCGCACGTACTGAGTGTATGTTTCAAGTGACTTAATAGAGCACCTTTTTCACAGGCCTACCTCGCAGAAGCGCTGCGTGTATCTTTGATACAATTATTGTATGTGTTTGATGAACTGATGTTTAAAGAATAAAGGAACACATGGAAAAACTAACAGTAAAATTTATGAGTGGAAATTATAAAGCAGTCAGCTAAACTGCAACATTATAAATCTCGGGCTAGCACGGTTTGTACAAAGGGACCTTTAATGGCGAGGCGCCCAATCAAACGAGCAGCGGTGGTGAAGGATCTCACCCGATCAATTCACTGAAAAATCAACAGGGTCAAGGCCGTACGTTCGTTATCCAAAAATATTGCAAGAGTCTAGGCATGGGTTTTAAAAGATGGAGGGATCCAGAAGTTTTGCAAGGGGACGAGGCAACTAAGAAAATTTTTACTTAAAGTCAAAAAGTATCGACGACTTATTTATAAAAATTGAAAAGTCCGTTCAAAGCCTAAGAAATGTTTGCTCTGGTATGGTCTGCTTTGACCTGACCTGAACTGAACTGACTTAATCTATTCTATTATATTTTAAGATAAGCTAAAGGAATAGCTTCAATAGCGCCACTGCGATATGCGCTGGGTATCTATCGAATGTTGCGGCTGCGGGAAAACGACAGATATATCGTAGACCTAGACTTAACCGGTCGAAATGCGTAAGTGCTGGTTCCGGAAAATAGAAACATTACGAGAAAATACGATCTAAATGGGTAGGTTCTCAAATGAGATTCGTAAACCAACAGCGCTACAAAAGAGCAGACGTGCGCATGGATTGCGCAGGGAATCAACAACATTGTATAATAAGTTACAGTGTTATAAGTTTCAGTGCGAAGTAAGAACATATTACCAAACCTATCTATGCGCAATTGCTAGTATAAACACGATAAACAAAGGCCTGTGTTTATCTAATAGTGGTACACAGCTGTTCTCAATATCGAAGTCGGCAAAACTAATTTCAAATTTTAAATTAAATTTTAAGTGTGTATTGACGTAATTAAATCGATGAAAAATAATTAATTTTTCTAGAAGTGAACATCGGTTGCCTAAATTTGGGTCAAGGCAGAAATGCGCATATACCTGCTGATGAAATCGAGCCTATATATACTGGCTCTAGCCTGCTTGGCTCATACTAGTCGCAACAAACAGACGAAGTCTTGCAACAACTTTTAAAATTCTAATACATAAACACTCTATAAGGCCTATATAGTTGCTACATTATGTATCTATTATACAAGTTTTCCCGTATAGCCTAGACCTTGTTCGTTTTTCTAAGAATTTAAAATTTCAGAGATCTTTAATATGATGGCAGTTGTTAGATAAGCCATTGAAAGTTTCTGCTCTCAGTGACAATAACATCATTTGGGGTAGTATAGAGTGTGAATCTGATTAATCTTATAATTATTATAATTTTATTACATAATAATATTATAATTATGGTTATAATTATTAATCTTTCGCACACAGCCTCTTCGCTTTATCTCTGCGAAATGTGTCTTCCCATTAGCTATGAGCCACGAAAGCAATTACTAACCAGTGTTATAATTTTTACAACGTTACACCAGCAAAGCACCTTATTAAGAGAACTTTGCTGTTCTCACATAATTCATTCATGCGTTTCTTCATTCAGAGCATTTATTAGCAGCCTTTTAAGAGATAAACCCAGATAACAGCCCAACACTTTAAAGGCATATGAAATAGGCTACTGTTTAAACTTCTGCTTGAATTTAAACACTGGTTGTATTTCGCCACAGGATGTCTGAGTTTTTGAAGAGAAAGTTGAGGACGTATTTCTTCATATTCGACTTCGACAAAGATGGAATCATATCGAGGAAAGACTGGAACTCGATGCCGACTCTATTCGCAAAGTTCGAGAAAGCAGACAAGCAGAAAGAGGAACATCTCATAACCCAATTTAATAACGTGATATGCTCATAATAACAGTACTTTCCCTTAGATAGCCTGCATATAATGATGATGATGATGATAATAATAATAATAATAACTAATAATAATAATGATAATAGTAGTAGTAATAATAATAATAATAATAATAACTGGAGACCAGCTACCTGCTTCAAAGACTCTCAGTAGCTGTCCAGCGTGGGAACGCCATCTGCTTCTCCGGAACTCTACTATGAACATATAGGATGATGATGATCATGATGATGATAATAATAATAATAATGACATACAAAGGCCCGTTGTCTAAGCATTTTGCTGAAAGCAGGATATGATGTTTAGCATCTGTTTCAACGCCCTGCATTCACCATTCAAAGCATACATGCAAATGCTTTCAGCAACATCTCTCCTATGCCAGAAGGTCTAGAACTAGAGGAGTAGCTGCCGTTCCCGATGTTGTTCCGAACCTCCAGAAAATTTCCCTATGGATCATGATTATGCAGCTTTGGTACTTTGCTTACGTGCACGACACACGCTATACAGTACAAGATTACAATCGCGATGCCGTTTTGTAAGGTATATATTATTAAAGATTGATCTCTAAACTGAAATACTATATTGCTTCATTTGACTGTTCATTTAAATGTCATTGTGCATCTGTGTTTACTGTTTTGCCTACACTGTTGTTTCTAAAGTATGGATATTTGTCTAGCACGAATGAAGATTGCTAAATGCTTATTTAGGTGTGGGAGCAGTTCATGAAGAAGGCTGATACCGATGACAAAGAACGAATGACGGCGGAGGTGTTCGTCGGCTCAATCGAGAAGCAGCGCTACGATCCAGAACTGATGAATCGCTTCTCGGGTCTGATTCATGGTCTTTTCAACATGATGGACGTTAAGTACGAGGGGTACATGCAAGAGGACGAGCACCATAGATATTTCGTCCATCTAGGAATACCAGATACGTCGTTCACGAAAGAGGCTTTCAGAGCAATCGATGTCAATCACGATGGGAGGCTGAGCATCCACGAGTTCATTAATGCTTTCTGGGATTTCTTCTTCTCAAAGAATGAAAAGAGTCCCAATGCTCTGTTCTTCGGACCTCTCGTCGACTAGATCACTTCTGCCTAGAGGCCTGTGCTTTTTTCAGGATTAGCTAATTCTTAATATAGACAAATGTTCAGCTAGTCCCGCCCTTCCGAATAGAGGCAAGGGCGGATCCTGCGGGTTCAGACCAAACCCGTTTGATTTTTCGAAGGAACAAGGATTGCCTACTAAAAATACCCATTAAAAATTCTGGGTAGTTAAAGAAGACTGTTAAAATATGTAGAATTAAAAAGTTATCAAAAACTAACAAAGAAATGGTGATAAAACTTTCTTCCGAGCCAAATAGATTGCTCAAAATTTGTGATGACTAACAGTGGTTTTTAGAAATTTTGAAAGCATAATTTGTTCAGAAAAATGTTTCGCTGAAGTTAAAGTATGCCTTGGTTACTAGGGCCCCTTCGTTAACTTCTGGGATACGCCATTGTCGGTGGGTTTCTACTTTGCTTAAGCCAGTTATAAACTTATGTTATACTGACTTATTGACTTACGCTATTTTTGCTATTAACATGAAGACAAATAAAATGATGGGACGACTTAGTTCAACTGTTTGCTTTTAGAAGTTTTGCTTTAAAAAGATTCCTTACATAGGCTAGTTCATTTTCTATAAAAAGAATGCTAAACCCCTCTAAAGCCAGATATCAAGATAAAACACATTGCTTATCTATGCTGGAATTCTTATAAATGTGATGATAACCTTCGCATCTAAGAATTCACATCAAGATTCAAGTTGAGAGGAAAAACAAAGCAAGCAAGTAAGATAGACAGACATACAGACAGACAGGTAGACAAACATTCAATTAGATAGATTCATTTGGTCCACATAGACGTATGTTTACGCATTGTTACCAAGTTTTCTGTTATTGTGATTTCTAATGATTGATGGCGGAAAATAAAAATGTTAAGTATATTGTTCGCCTTGTTCAAAAGCCCTCGAACTAACTAACACAATAATGATAATGCGCCATTCCTATGGATGGTCCAGGTTCTGGCCATCATTCTAAAAATATCGAAGTTCAGTGAGAAAATGTCTATATATCTCCCGAAACTGCTTGTGTAGCGCTAGTTTGAAAAACACCACAAAGCTAACAGTTATAAACGCCCGCCATTCTCTGTCATACTCTCTTGGACTACAGCACTGTCAACATTGCACCTTTGCTATGTTGTGTCATCCAAGTTCTGGCCTTTATTATAGAAAAATAGAAGCTCTTTATATCGTACAAAACCACTTCTATATTGCTACTCTAAATACCCAAAAAGCTAACTGCTATAAACGCCTCATTCTTTGTGATGCGTCGATGAAATAAACATTATCAACATTCCACCATTGATAAATGTGGTTCATGTTCATGTTCTTTGATAATCGTTATCCATAGTGTTATCATGCACTTTTCCAAGGGTCTAGGTTTGTTTTTAACTGATGGAGAGATCCAGAAGTTTTGCAAGGGGACGAGGCAACTAAGAAAATATTTACTTAAAGTCAAAAAGTATCGACGACTTATTTATAAAAATTGAAAAGACCGTTCAAAGCTTAAGAAATGTTTGCTCGGGTATGGTCTGCTTTGACCTGACCTGAACTAACCTGACCTGAATTGATCTGTTCTACTCTAATCTAGGTAATTTAAAGTAATAGCTCTAACGACGCCACTGCGATAATGAGCCAGGTATCATTCGAATGTTGCAGCAACGTGAAAACGACAGGCATATCGTAATCCTGGAATTAATCGCTCAAAATGCACAAGTGCAACCACGGAACATGGAAACATTACAGGAAAATGCGACCTGAATAGATGGGTTCTATCAGCGATCGGTAAACCAAAATAGCCACAAAAGAGCGGACGTCGCCATGGATTGTGTAGGGAATGAACAACACTGCATGTTAAAATGCAGTGCTGTAAGTTTTAAAGCGAAGTCAAACTACTTTTCAAGCCTTACAATGGGAAACTGTCAATATATCAAACACTAAAAACAAACCCACTAAGCACTGTGCGTCCATAATGGTAATGTAAACCTGTTCCCAATATCGAAGTCAGCAAATCTATAGATTTGCTGACTTCGATATTGGGAACAGCTATTCAACTCTTTATTAGTCGCAGAGTGATGCCACTTACATGCTTATATATTTAATTATTATTATTTAAGAGTTCGCTTATTTGTCCTTGTGTGAGTGAGATGTGTGTCTTATTAAAATTTAGTATTTGCTACATAGCATAATGATTATAATAAAAATTTCTTTTGTGAAGAAATTATTGACAATATCAGTAAGTTTTATTGTAAGTTTAAAATTGAATTTGAAAAGTGATGTATGGGATTCGGACCGCGAACCTCAAACTCTTGCACTGACGTTCGCGCAGCTCAACAAGGTGAGCTAACGTTAAATATTTGCTAATCAACGCTTAAAACACCTATTCAACTCTTTATTAGCCGCAGAGTGCCATTTAGCATGTTTATATATTTAAGTGTTCGCTTATTTGTCCGCCAGTGTGACAATCACTGTATTTTTTGTTTTATTAATGTCTTATTGCATGTCAGAAACAGTTTTGAGGCAGTGAAGCCTTCGAAATGACCGCCGCGTTGATTGGGGGTCTGACATGTACGGCGTATCCTTGCGCCTTACCCTTAGACCTTAGTCCCTCCAAGTGCTGGCGCACATTGGGCGATACAGGTTCTCCATCTATCTCTGTCCTGAGCAGCTCTGGCAGCCTCCTCCCACGTCAGTCCTCTCCATCTGTGAGGTCTTTGCGCAGTTTGCTTTAAGTAATGCGGTTTCTTCAGAAAGTATCGATCATGTTATAATCGTGTTTTCGTGTTTATTTTTATCTGTAGCTAATACTACATCATATAAAAGATGTTTAATTACTTTCTATAATTGTTTTTACAATGTTCGACTCGCTAGTTTGCACGGCTGTATACGAACTATATTTTGCACACATGCGTACAAATTACGAACAATGCAAGTAGGCTGAATAGCGGCCAAAATAACCCGAAAGCCATAAATTAAAACGGGCGTTTACCCGTAAGCTGAAAATCGGGTTATTGAACCGTAAAAAACGGTTAAAATACTCGCTTTAAAACGGAATTTTTTTGCAGTGTAATTGAATTTGTAAGTGTACGTAGGTCTAACTAAATCGATGAAAAATCATTACTTTTCGTAGGCTTAAGTGAACATAAGTGAATGTAAGCTGTACAAATTTGGGTCAAGGCTGCAAAGCGCTTACATATACAGAGTAAATATAGCCTATATGCAGAGGCTCAAAACCTGCTTCGCTCAGATCAAGTCGCTACATTGGGACGACGTCTGGCAAATCGCAACAGCTGCTGTAATACTAATACGTGAGTAGACTATACCAGGCTGTTGTATTATGTATCTGTTATACATGTATAGCCTAGACGGTATTCATTTTCTGTGAACCTAAAATTTCAGAGATCTTTAATATGATGGCAGTGGTTAGATAAGCCATTAAAGGTTGTTACTATCTATGACATTTAACATCGCTTAGGCAGCGTGGAGAGCGCCTCTGATTCGTCTCTCTTGAAACGGCGCTATGTGAATTTTTAATTACAATTATAATCACAGTTAAGCAGACAATTCTCGTACAATATTTTCTGTTGAAAAGTATTTCTGTTTTTTTCGATAATCATTCGAGCCATTCTTTAGAACTCAATTGTTCTTATTGGCGGATCCATGCGCTCGCCAAAATCTGGGACATGCACCAAGCAGGGACCGAGGACGTGACACGTACTGCCATCCTATGGCTTCCTTTCCATCTGGTTTTCAACCGCACTTACCCTGGATTTTCCTATTCACCCGAATCATTTTACTTAACCGTGACCATCAATTGATGTCTTGAACATTAGTATATATTGGCTCCATAGAAGTTCACATAGATTATTGTTATTGTTGTTCTTCATATTATATTTATAACAATATCAATAACAGCAGTAATAATGGTCATAATTATTATATATAATATACTACTACTACCACTACTAGTAATAATAAAAATAATTATTATCATTATTAATACAACTACTATAATTAGTATCATTATCATTTTCATTATTATTATCATTAGCATCAGCTTCATCACCAGCATCAGCATCATTATTATTATTATTATTATTATTATTATTATTATTATTATTATCCTCTTCCGCACAGTGCCACTTCGCTTTAACTCGGCAAACATGTCTTCCCAGTCGCTATGAACAACGAAAGTAATTACCAACCAGTATCATAATTTTGGCAACTTTACCCCAGCATAGCACCTTATCAAAGCAACTTTGTTTTTCTCATATTCATTCATTCAGAGCATTTATGTAGCAACCCTTCAAGAGATATACTCAGAAGACAGTCCAGCCATTTTAAAGGAATATGAACTAGGCTACTATTTGAATTTATGTTTAAATTTAGAAGTCGGTTATAATTCGCCACAGGATGTCTGAGTTTTGGAAGAGTTGAGGACGTTTTTCTTCCGACTCGACCTCGACAAAGATGGAGTCATCTCGAGGAACGACTGGAACGCGCTGCCAGTTCGATTCGCAAAGTTTCAGAAGGCAGACCAGCAGAAGGCGGAAAATTTAAAAGCTCTGTATAACAACGTGAGATGCTCGTAATAATTATGATTTCGCTTAGACAGCGAACGAGTGATGAATGAAAAATAATAATGTCTAGCACTACAATAATCTGTGACAATGTAAGCCTACAGCCTATATGCAACATCAAGCAAATATTTAGGCCTTCTCAAGAGATGGCATGAAACTGAATATGTACTGGACGACGCAGCTTAAATGGAATGAATATTTACTACAAGTTTGACGAATATGAATACATAGCTTTGATACTTTGCTTCTGTGCATCATACACAATGAGCAGTACAAGAAAAAGATTATAATCGCGATTATAGACCATATTCCTAGGTATAGGTTATTAAAGATTGATGTCTAAACTGCAATATTATATTGCTTGATTTTATTGTTCATTTAAATGTCATTGTGCCTCTATTTTTTTTACTGTTTTGCATACACTATTGATTTTCAAAGTGTGGATGTTTGTCCAGCGCCAGTAAGATTGCTTAATGCTTATTTAGGTCTGGGAGCAGTTCATGAAGAAGGCTGTTACCGATGACAAAGAACGAATGACGCCGGAGGTTTTCATCGACTCCATCGGGAAACAGCTCGACGATCCAGACCTGATGCGCCACACCTCGGGTCTGATTCATGGTCTTTTCATCATGATGGACGTTAAGTACGAGGGGTACCTGCAGGAGGACGAGCACACGAGCATGTATGTTGGGATCGGAGTAACAGATACGTCGTTTACAAATGAGGCTTTCAGAGCGATCGATGTCAATCGCGATGGAAAGGTGAGCTTCGAAGAGTACGTTAATGGCTTCTGGGACTTCTTCTTCTCGCAGGATGAAACGAGTCCGTATGCGCTCTTCTTCGGGCCTCTCGTCGACTAGGTCACTTCTACCGAGAGCCTCTGCTTTTTCTCCAGGATTATCTTTTTTTATTGCTAAAGAAAATCGATCAGCTAGATCACTCCTTTTTGCATATAGGCAGGGGCAGATCTAGAAGGTTCCGACCACCGCACAACTGATATTTGGAGGTGGACACCATAGATTCAAAGCTTAAACTGTTTTGAGCGAGGGTTGCCTGCTCAAAAGATGCCATAAAAATTTTGCTTAAGCCAGCTATCAGGATAAAACTCATTGCGTATCTACGCTGGAACTCCAATAATTATGACGATACTGGTTTATATCACGACGCCTTCGCATCTAGGAGGAAGAATTCCCATGAAGATTCATGTTGACAGGGAAAAGAAAGCACGACAGACAGACAGACAGACAACTCCATTTAGGTGGACAGATTAATAGATAAAAAGATTGATAGATAGATAGATAGGTAGGTAGGTAGGTAGGTAGAGAAATGCATATAAAATTCAAAAGATAGAAATTTAGATAGATAAAAAGATAGACAGACAGACAGACTGACTGACTAACTGGCAGACAATCAAACGACAGAACAGGTGGATAGATAGATACACAAGATAGAAAGGTAGGTAGGAAGGTAGGTAGGTATGCAGGTAGATAGATAGATAGAGAGGAAGATAGACAAACAGACAGACGAACAAACAGCAGACAGACAGATAAAAAGGCAAATAAATAAATAGATTCTTTTGGCCCACATCGACATATGTTTACGAATTGTTACCGAGTTTTCTATGTTATTCTAATTTCTAAAGTTTCTAATTATTGGTGGCAGAAAATAAAAATATCAGCTATATTGTTCGCTTTGTTCAAAAACCATCGAACTAACACAATAGTGACAGTGCTATGTATGGTCCAGATTCAAGCGGTCGTTGGAAAACTATCGATGTTCTATAATTATGAAAGTAACCAAATATCTTCCGAAACTACATGTGTAGCACTATGTACAAAATATCCCCAAAGCCAACAGATACTAAAGCCCCACATTCTCTGTCATACTCCCTTGGACTGCCCCGCTATGAATATTGCGCCACTGCTATGTGTGGCCAAGTTCTCTGGCCTTTATTATAGAAACATCGAAGCTCTATGAGGAAATCTCTATATCTCCCAAAACTACTTCTATGTGCTACGCTAAACACTCAAAAGATAACTGTTACAAATGCCTCATTCTTTGCGATTCGTCGGCGCACATGTAATAAAATATTATCAACTTCCCACGGTTTACATTCTGGTCATGATAATTGTTATCCAAAGTGTTGAGATACTCTGTTTTGCAAGGGTTTAGGCTGGTTTTTAATGATGGAGGGATCCAGAAGTTTTGAAAAGAGGAGAAAGGGAGAAAAACATACAAACGTACAGTGACTATCTGATGGTGATACACAGCTGTTTCCAATAGCGAAGTCGGTAAAACTAATTTCAAATTTTAAATTAAATTTTAAGTTTGTGTTGGCGTAATTTGTAAAACTAATTTCAAATTTTAAATTAAATTTTAAGTTTGTATTGGCGTAATTTGTAAAACTAATTTCAAATTTGAAATTAAATTTTAAGTTTGTATTGGCGTAATTTAATTAAATCGATGAAAAATAATCAATTTTTCTAGACGTAAGTGAACATCGGTTGCTCAAACTTGGGTTAAGGCAGAAATGCGCATATGTCTGCTGACGAAATCGAGCCTATATATATTGGCTCTAGCCTGCTTGGCTCATACCAAGTCGCAACAAACAGACGCAGTCTTGCAACAACTTTTGAAATTCTAATACGTAAGTATTCTATAGGGCCTATGTGGTTGCTACAAGTTTTCCCGTATAGCCTAGACCTTGTTCATTTTTCTATGAATTTGAAATTTCAGAGATCTTTAATATCATAGCAGTGGTTAGATAAGCCATTGAAAGTTTCTGCTCTCAGTGACCTTAACATCATTTGGGATAGTACAGAGAGCGCCTCTTATTATTATTATTATTATTATTATTATTATTATTATTATTATTATCATCATCAGCATCATTACATAATAATGATAATAATAATAATATTATTATTATTGTTGTTTTGTTGTTATTGTTGTTGTTATAATAATAATAATAATAATAATTTTTATTATTATTATAAGAAATGCCAGCACAGCTAAAACACCCAATCAATCGGATTCACTCGAATGCCAAGGCGTTAGACGGTTAGATTCAATTATTATTATTATTATTATTATTATTATTATTATTATTATTATTCGCTTTAGCTCGGCAGAATGTGTCTCCAAGTCGCTATGAGCCACAAAAGTAATTACCAACAAATGTCAGGATTTTTTATTTATTTATTTATTTAAAGCACTTGTAACGCGCGCAATGTTAGTACACCTGAATCTGAGGCGTGGATATATGTTTGCTAAGGCCAGACGGACTCTTGGAAAAGTCAGGGTAAAGTAGTTAGTCTTAAGAGGAGGTTTTTAAAAAAGATAGCGAGTTTGCAAGTCGGGCCTTTTGTGGTAGACGATTCCAAATGCGAGGAGCACAGTAGCTAAAGGTAAGTGATCCTACAATTGTCCTGAACTTAGGTTCTTGCAACAAACCAGTATCATAAGAACGCAAGAATCTGGAAGGGCGATATGGAGTCAGCAAAGTATTTAAGATGTGATGGAATGCCAGTGTTCTGAGCCTTAAAGGTCAAGCACGTAATTTTAAACTTAGGTCATTCCTTGCAGACAGACCTACCAGTGAAAAGGCATATAAACTACGTTACTGTTTCAATTTAGAAATCGGTTATATTTCACCGCAGGATGTCAGAGTTTTGGAAGAGAAAGTTGAGGACGTGTTTCTTCCGACTCGACTTCGACAAAGATGGAGTCTTAACGAAGGACGACTGGATGGCGATTCCAATTCGACTCGCAAAGTTCGAGAAAGCAGACAAACAGCAAGAGGAACATCTCAAAACTCAATATAGTGACGTGAGATTCTCATGAGAATAAAAACTTCGCATAGACAGCGAACGAATAATGATAATGATAGTAGTAGTAGTAGTAGTAGTAGTAATAATGATAATGATGATGATGATAATAATAATAATAATAATAATAATAATAATAATAATAATAATAATAATAATAAGTGAGATTGCTTTCCTTTTTCAGCGCCTCTCCATCTGTATTCAGCGCTATATTCGTCCCATGAGTCATGCTGGGGCCACATTTGTACGAGATGTTGGCCACAGCATTTCACCTATATCTGGCGAGCATCGAGGGATAATATCCTTTTTCAGCGCAACAATGTCATTGCATTTCGGGGCAATTTCCTTGATGTCATTGAAGACAAGGCTTGATTTTCATAATTCTTGCTAACAGATTCTGTGATGCATTCTTTGGTTCTTGAGTGATTACACTTGCCTCGGGTAAGTAAATAAAGAAATAAAATTTATAGGCCCAGTTTCTAACTATTTTAATGATGAAGGATATGATCTCTAACATCTTTTTCAATGCCCTGCATTCACAATTCAAAAATATCTATGAAGTTGCTTTCCGCAAACCCTTACAAGTGCCAAAATGCATAGAATGAGACGATTAGCTCATAATCCAAATGAATCTCCTACTCTTCAGAAATTTTCCCGGGGACTCAGGATTATGTAGCTTGGAGTCTTCATTTCTTTGCACGACAGAGAATATGCCGTACAAGGAAACAATTATAATCGTGATGCCGCCTTTCTAGGTCTAGGTTACTAAAGACTGATGTCGGAACCGTATTATTATATTGCTTGATTTAACCTCTCATTTATACGTCATTGTGGCTCTGTATTCAATGTCTTGCATACACTGTTGTTTGTAAAGTGTGGCTATTTGTCTAGCGCTAATAAGATTGCTAAATACTTATCCAGTTGTGGGAGCAGTTCATGAAGAAGTCTGTTACTGATAACAAAGAACGAATGACCGTGGAGCAGTTCGTCGACTCAATTGGGAAACAGCTCTACGATCCAGAGCTGATGCAACACATCTCGGGTGCGATTCGCAGTTGCTTCAGCCTGATGAACCTCAGATGTGAAGGGTACATGCAGGAGGACGAGTACCACAGGCTATTCGTCGAGGTTGGAATAGCAAATCCGTCGTTCACGAAGGAGGCTTTCAAGGTGATCGATGTCAATCGCGATGGGAAGCTGAGCATCGACGAGTTCATTAATGCTTTCTTGGATTTCTTCTTCTCGCAGGATGATAAGAGTCCGAATGCGTTCTTCTTCGGACCTCTCATCGACTAGATCACTTCTACCTAACAACCTCTGCCTTTCTCCACGGTTACCTGATTTTTACTACAGAACCTATTAGCTAGATCAATGCTTTCTCCCTCATGGTGGGTTAAGGGGAATCAGACCATATCCATTTGATTTTTGAAGGCAGAGGCCACTGAGTCGGCCGCTTAACTGTTTCAAGGGTTGCATTCTAAAATATCCCATCAAAAGCCCTGGATAAGTAATTAAAGAAAACTGCCAAAATGTAAAGAATTAAAAAGTTTTGAAAAACTAGCCAAAGAAGAAGTGGTCCTGAAACTTTATTCTGACCCAAAGAAGATTGCTCAAAATTTGTTGATGATTAACAATTATTTTCAGAATTTTGATAGCATAAAATTAATGGTTCTTTTAAAATGTTCGCTGAAGTTAAAATATGATCTGGGTTACTTGGGCCCCTTCGTTAACTTCTGGGATCCGCCATCGCCTTTAGATTTATGCTTTGCCTGTTTGTTGACTTGCATGATTCTTGCTAATGATGATACTATATATAGCCATTGTAGGGGTGGGACTATTTAATTTAATCGTTTGCTTTTAGAACATCCGATTTAGAAGATTGCTTACATAGATGGGCTATATTTTCTAGAAAAATGAACCTAAATTTTGCTTAATGCGGCTAGCAAGATGTAACACGTTGCTTATCTACGCTGGACTTGTCATAGTTATTACTATATTAGTTTATTTTACAATGCCTTCCAATCTAAGATGAAGAGTACATTGAGACACATAAAGATTCAAGTTGAGCGGGAAAAGAAAGCAAAAAGAAGAAAAATATAGACAGACAAACAGACGGTAATCAGGCAGACAGATAGATAAATAAAAAGGTAGATAAGTAGATAGGTAGGTAGGTAGGTATGTACATGTAGGTAAAGAGTTAGATATATATTTCAACAGATGTATAGTTAGATAGATAGACAGATGAACAAACAAACCACAGTCAGGTAGATAGATAGATAGATAGATGGACAGATGAAAGATATATAGGTAGGTAGGTGGGTAGGTTAGCATGCAATTAGATAGATAGATATAAATAGGTATATTGAGTTAAAAAGATATACAAATAGATAGATTGGTAAACGGACAGACAGACAGACAGACAGGCAGACAGACAGACAGATAAAGAGAGAAATAAACAGATAAATTAATAGATTCAATTGGTAATTAGAATCAATAGAGAAATAAATAGATTCATTTGGGTTTATATAGACATATGTTTACGCATTTTTATCCATTTTACCATGTTATTCTAATATATAAAGTTTCTAAAGACCGGTGGCAGTAAACGAAAATGTCAACTATATTGTTCACCTTGTTCAAAAGACAAAAACGACAACGTACCATTGTTATGTATGGTCCCAGTTCAAGCAGTAATTCTAGAACTATCGATGTTCTATGTGAAAGTGCCCATATGACTCCCGGATTTGCAGTTATAGCGCTACTTAAAAATGCCTTAGTGGTCAAAGTTAACTGTTAAAATGCTTCCAATTCTCCGTCATACTCCAACAATTGATATAAGTGGTTCAAGTTCTGGCCTTTATTGTGGAAATTTCAAAGTTCTATGCGAAAATCTCTTTATATCTCCGAAAACTACGTTTATAGAGCTAAACACCATCATATTAAACACGTATAAAATTAGAAATTCATAGAAAAATTAACAGGGTCTACTAAGCTATAAGTTATCCGTAGAAAATGTGTTTAAACATATTGTGACAGCCTACTAAACACTTCTTAGGCCTACGGAGTAGAGTTGCGACAGCTGTTGCGATTTGCAAGACGTCGTCCCAGTGTTTTAGACTCTGTATTAATCAAATAGGTCTAGGGCCTACAGGCTTACATATAGGCGAGATTCACGTGAGATTCTTTACTTATGTCTAGAAAAATGAAACTTCTTTCATCGACTTGATTAGGCCTACGTACACTTAAAATTTAATTAGTTTTGGAAACAGATTTACGTGGTATTAAATGGATCGGAAACACAGACCATCAGAAATGAAGACATCAAAAGACTGAGAGGTGATTCCTTTCTGAAAGATATCATACAGCGAAGAATAGATGGCAAGAAAAGAAGAGGAAGACCTAGAAAAATATTTCTAGACTGGATGATGGTGGACGGATACGGTAAACTGAAGGTGGAGGGCCAACTACGGGATATGAATAATACATTGGAGGTTCGAACCTGCCCGGGGGCAGAGAACTTGAAGAAGCGGGTTTAATGAAGACTCACTGACACCTGTGACCAGATATAAACAGAAGATTGGCAGATACACAGCCATATGTATGCATCTAGTCACTGATAGTTAAAATGTTTGTCGTTACCTGATTCGCAGTTGGTTCCAGTGAATCGTGGATCGCAGGAACAAGTGTAACCACCGTTAGAATCTTCAATGCACGTTCCGCCGTGCTGACAGGGAACACTGGCGCACGGTTCATCTGATCATCAGAGAAAGAACAAAAGAGACGCATAAATACTAGACGTTAACTTTAATTTTATCACCGGAATATATCTGTTTTGAGAAAACTTTTCAACATTTACAAAATACGTCTGTACATACAGCAGAGGTGTGGCTGATTTTGAATGTGTGACCGTTTTCTACCGAAAGGGCATAGCACAGTCTGACGCAAGCGGCGCAGGGCAACCACGCGGAGGGATAGGATGTAATGGATTGACATCATGGATATGCAAAATGATTTTCCGTTATACGAGTCCAGGCGAATAAACTCTGACCTCATGCGAGTTGCTGGATTACATTGGATTATGGCAAAATACAGAGGTTCGATGATGAGCTAACATGTGACTTTTCGGTCAAAGCAACTATTTGGCCGTCTCAAGCACAAACTAATTGCCCTTTTTTTAGAATTTGGTGTTTTCTAATATATTCCAGTGTAAATTTACTAACTAGATACTAAAAATGCTAATTTTAGGTCCAATATTTATATGCACATTTTGAACTAATTTTGAGTTTCGTTCGAAGTTTGGAATATTTCCAGCTGAATGCAAGTTTCTGTTTTGTAAAACGAAAAATTAAGTGGGAAACAGTTTTGGACAGGAACAGTATTTATGCTAGTTTAATTTTCTGCACAAGATAACAAACTTTGCATCTATACGAAAACTATAAGCTAAAGAGCCACATCTGTACACCAGGTGGTGTCGAACTGGTGCAGAGAAGTGCCTCTTTTACGCCATCGTGCGTAACAATCGATCCCCCACTCGTGTGACCTGTAGCATAGGCCGACCTGAGTGCAAAACATGAGAAATTAACAAACTGCATCTGTTAGATGTCGCTGGGGGCCACCACCGGTAATCCGATAACTCCTCTTCAACAGATCCTATCTTGATTCTTCTTGATTCCCTTATCTCGCTTTCTGATTCAATTCCAAACACCAATCACCGTGTATAGCATGCCAAACTCTTGGATCTTGACCTGGACTCCCACCCTTCCTGCCTATCGATTTTGTTTTGACTGATCGCATGTTCCCGCGACTTAGCTTTCGTTGGGCGCTGTGGAAATTTCGAGCTTACGATTATGAAAATGCTTACTTTTGTATGGCGGAGATCTTGGCAAACTAATCAGGTATATTAAAACCCACCGTAGCAAAACTTCTGATTTCTCTGACCTATCGGAATTCGACCTGGTTTCTCCAATGGGTTATGATTTTGATTAAAACTTCACTTGAAAAGACCATCGTATGATTCCTCGGGCATCACGATAATGGTGTTATAGAAGTCGTTGGATTATATCAGAAATATTAAATCAATCGGTGCAAGGTTTTTTAGTTTATAAGGTTGTCACAATGTTCTATTTCAGATGCTAAACACTGGCTGCACTGTTGTGCAGCTTATGATTTAAACTACGGTGTGTGAGGCTGAGCAGTAGGCTTACCCAAATGAACTCTGCAGTTTATTGATACGCTCCAATCGTCCGTCCAAATCCAACGACCCAAAGCACTAATTTCAGGGATCTGAGTTCGGTAGGAACATAGAAATGGAGGAGAGTTTGAACCATACTCGACGGCTTGTGGCCAATGCGAGTCGTTAAAGTCCGTTCTAAACCAGCCTGCAATATTTTCCGTTGAGCATTTCCATCTGGCATCCGTCACTAAGTTTTCACCGAGTGAGCCGAGGATTCCTGAGCAGTTGGTACTAAAGGAATTGGTGGCTCTAACAGCAATCAGGCTAGATGACTCCGGAATGGCGATGTGGTCAGGAAGCATCCAGTTGGTGCTGTTGGAACTTAGCGGGTAGGATACGTTATCGACGTAGATGACGGCCAAACTTCTGTCAGCAGTTATGAGCAGCATCAAAGATGACACTGAAATGCAACGATAAACATGTCAAGTATTGCAACATCTATCTAGAGTAAAACTAAACTAAAGCACGACCAGGAATCTCTTTCATTGTCTAATACCAACGTAAGACTTAGCCCAAGCTTAAATAAAAAGGCATTGCTCACTCAATATTTTCATTAATATAAGTGAAGTCAAACAGTTATTATTATTTCTGCATTTATTAAGAGCCACTATGTAATGACAATATATGAAAATACAACATGAAGCAGCAGGATGAAGGGAAAGAAGGCTCCATTTCAAATAATATATTTATGCAGCGCATATTACTCGTTTCACAGTGAGTTCCCGTGAATTTGCCGTCGCAAATGCATTGATAACCATTCATCAAATCCTGACAGGTTCCGCCATTAAGACATGGTTGACTTGCACATTCAGATAATTCTGGAAAACAACATCAAAAGAAACATGTAAAACGCGAACAGCATCTCACATATAAGTGAAAGTGTAACTGATTCTATTCTCTAAACTGATATAAATCAGGTTGACAGATATAGGGAAAAATAATGAGTTTTAAAAATTGAAATGGCTGCCGATAGAAAGTCTAATATTGTTCGAAGGCTCAGAAGAAAAACAAGAGAAAAGAGAAGAGGAAGAAGGAGAATGGAAAGGAGAACGAGAAGGAGGAGGAGAAGACGAGAAAGAAGGAGGAGAAGAAAAAAGCAGGAGAAGAAAGAGGGGAAGAAAACAAATTAGCAGAAGAGGAAAAAAGGAGGAGGAGACGGAGAAAAAGATAAGAAAAAGAGAAAAAGGAAGAGAAAAAGGATAAGAAGAAGAAGAAGCAGAAGAATAAGAAAGAACTAAGAAAAGTGTTGACCTGTTTCGCAATTTGATCCAGTGAATCCGACAGGGCATGAGCAAGTGTAGCCGCCATCTGGATTGGAGTCACAGGTTCCGTTGTTCTGACATGGAAAACTAGAGCACTCGTCCACTTCTACAGTACAATCAAACAAAGCGATGCAAATGACGATCCGGCTCAATGTCTCAAGTTTATTTAGACTGCAAGTCCGAAGGTACTTAGGCACAAATGCACAACGTACTAGTATAGTGTATACATGTATATGAACGCCTTTTTCATCATATGAACGCCTTTTTCATCTATTTAAGACTAGTTTCTGTCTGCTTTGCTCGCCTTCTATCGTTGATGATATGACCAAGTGCTGATTAGCCAAACCTTCCTTGGTCGTCTAAACCACAGGGAATCGGTTTTTTAAACCTTAGAAATAAATTTAAAACTTCACTGAGTACCCTAGTGTAGGCATTTGAGAGGTCCTGATAGTTTGTGAAGGTTATAAGTGATCTTGATGAACTGATGTTTTATAAATAAAGAAACACATGGAAAACCAGATAGATTGTGTAAAATCTATGAATGACAACTATAAGGCTGACAGTTAAACTGCAGCTCATAAATCTTGGGCTAGCACGATCCGTTTAAGGAAACCTTTAATGGCGATCAATTCACTGAAAAATATGCGTTCGTTATGGAAAAACATGTAGGCCTACATTTACAGTTTGCTTTATGCCTCCTTCTAATCGATCATGAGAAAGAAGAGTAAAAAATAATATGAAGTAGCAAGCTGAAGGGAAAGAAGGCTTCATTTTAGATAATATATTTATGCAGCGCATATTACCAGTTTCACAGAGAGTTCCCGTGTATTTGCCGTCACAAATGCACTGATAACCACTGATCAAATCCTGACAGGTTGCATTATTAAGACAAGGCTGACTCGCACATTCAGATAATTCTGGAAAACAACATCTATGAAAACATGTAAAACGCCAATATCATCTGACATACAAGTAAATGTCTAACTGAATCTACTCTCTAAACTGATGTTAAACGCATTGAGAGAAACAAGTCAAAGCTTATATGAGTTTATTTGAAATTTGAATTGCATGCCAAAAGAAAGCCAAATATTGTCTGAGGGCTCAGAAGAAGAAGAAGAAGAGGACGGAGAAGAAGGTAAAGGAGAACGAGAAGAAGAAGTAGGAACAGGAGAATGAGACGGAGAAGATGGAGGAGCATGAGAAAAGTGAGAAGAGAAAAAGAATGAGAAAGAGATGAAAAAGGAAGGAGGAGGAGACGGAGAAAAAATAGAAGAAAAATAGAAGAAAAATGATAAAGAGAGGAAGAAGGAAAGGAAGAAAAAGTAATGAATGTTAACCTGTTTCGCAATTATATCCTGTGAATCCGAAAGGGCATGAGCAAGTGTAGCCGCCATCTGGATCGGAGTCACAGGTTCCGTTATTCTGACACGGAAGACTAAGGCACTCGTCCAGTTCTACAGTACAATAAAAAGACCGTTGCAAATGACGATCCGACTCAATGTCTCATGTTTTTTCAGATTGTAAGTCACAGGGTGCTTGGGCACAAATGCACAACGTACTAGTATAGTCTACACATGAATATGAACATTTATGTAGCGTCTTTTGCATCTATTTAAGACTAGTTTCTGTCTGCTTTTGCTCGCCTTATATCGTTGATGATTAGCCAAACCTTACATGGTCGTCTAAACCACAGAGAGTCGGTTTTTTAAACCTTAGAAACAGATTTAAAACTTCACTATTGTATATCTTTGTGCAGTCATTTTTAGAGGTTTCTGATAGTTTGTGATAGTTTTAAGTTGTGATTTTGATGTAATGATGCTTTTATAAATAAAGAAATACTAGGAAAAACCAAATATATTGTTTAAAATCTGTGACTGGCAACTACTGAGCTGAAAGTTAAACTGCAGCTCATAAATCTCGGGCTAGCACGATCCGTTTAAGAGACCTTTAATGGCGAGGCGCACATTCAAACGATCAGCGGTAGTGAATGATCTCACCCGCTCAATTCAATGAAAAATATACGTTCGTTATAGAAATACATGCTGGCCTACATTTACAGTTAGCTCTGTGCCTCCTTCTAATCGATCATGAGAAAGAAGAGTAAAAAATAATATGAAGTAGCAAGCTGAATGGAAAAAAGGCTTCACTTTAGATAATTTATTAATTTATGCAGCGCATATTACCAGTTTCACAGAGAGTTCCCGTGTATATGCCGTCACAAATGCACTGATAACCATTGATCAAATCCTGACAGGTTGCATTATTAAGACAAGGCTGACTCGCACATTCAGATAATTCTGGAAAACAACATCAAAGAAAACATGTAAAACGCCAATATCATCTCACATACAAGTAAATGTCCAACTGAATCTACTCTCTAAACTGATGTTAAACGCATTGAGAGAAACAAGTCAAAGCTTATATGAATTTATTTGAAATTTGAATTGCATGCCAATAGAAATCCGAATATTGTCTGAGGGCTCAGAAGAAGAAGGAGAAGAAGTCGGAGAAGAAGGTAAAGGATAACAAAAAGAAGAAGTAGGAACAGGAGAATGAGACGGAGAAGATGGAGGAGCATGAGAAAAGGGAGAAGAGAAAAAGAATGAGAAAGAGATGAAAAAGGAAGAAGGAGGAGGAGACGGAGAAAAAATAGAAGAAAAATAGAAGAAAAATGATAAAGAGAGGAAGAAGGAAAGGAAGAAAAAGTAATGAATGTTAACCTGTTTCGCAATTATATCCTGTGAATCCGAAAGGGCATGAGCAAGTGTAGCCGCCATCTGGATCGGAGTCACAGGTTCCGTTATTCTGACACGGAAGACTAAGGCACTCGTCCAGTTCTACAGTACAATCAAAAAGACCGTTGCAAATGACGATCCGACTCAATGTCTCATGTTTTTTCAGATTGTAAGTCACAGGGTGCTTGGGCACAAATGCACAACGTACTAGTATAGTCTACACATGAATATGAACATTTATGTAGCGTCTTTTGCATCTATTTAAGACTAGTTTCTGTCTGCTTTTGCTCGCCTTCTATCGTTGATGATTAGCCAAACCTTACATGGTCGTCTAAACCACAGAGAGTCGGTTTTTTAAACCTTAGAAACAGATTTAAAACTTCACTATTGTATATCTTTGTGCAGTCATTTTTAGAGGTTTCTGATAGTTTGTGATAGTTTTAAGTTGTGATTTTGATGTAATGATGCTTTTATAAATAAAGAAATACTAGGAAAAACCAAATATATTGTTTAAAATCTGTGACTGGCAACTACTGAGCTGAAAGTTAAACTGCAGCTCATAAATCTCGGGCTAGCACGATCCGTTTAAGAGACCTTTAATGGCGAGGCGCACATTCAAACGATCAGCGGTAGTGAATGATCTCACCCGCTCAATTCAATGAAAAATATACGTTCGTTATAGAAATACATGCTGGCCTACATTTACAGTTAGCTCTGTGCCTCCTTCTAATCGATCATGAGAAAGAAGAGTAAAAAATAATATGAAGTAGCAAGCTGAATGGAAAAAAGGCTTCACTTTAGATAATTTATTAATTTATGCAGCGCATATTACCAGTTTCACAGAGAGTTCCCGTGTATATGCCGTCACAAATGCACTGATAACCATTGATCAAATCCTGACAGGTTGCATTATTAAGACAAGGCTGACTCGCACATTCAGATAATTCTGGAAAACAACATCAAAGAAAACATGTAAAACGCCAATATCATCTCACATACAAGTAAATGTCCAACTGAATCTACTCTCTAAACTGATGTTAAACGCATTGAGAGAAACAAGTCAAAGCTTATATGAATTTATTTGAAATTTGAATTGCATGCCAATAGAAATCCGAATATTGTCTGAGGGCTCAGAAGAAGAAGGAGAAGAAGTCGGAGAAGAAGGTAAAGGATAACAAAAAGAAGAAGTAGGAACAGGAGAATGAGACGGAGAAGATGGAGGAGCATGAGAAAAGGGAGAAGAGAAAAAGAATGAGAAAGAGATGAAAAAGGAAGAAGGAGGAGGAGACGGAGAAAAAATAGAAGAAAAATAGAAGAAAAATGATAAAGAGAGGAAGAAGGAAAGGAAGAAAAAGTAATGAATGTTAACCTGTTTCGCAATTATATCCTGTGAATCCGAAAGGGCATGAGCAAGTGTAGCCGCCATCTGGATCGGAGTCACAGGTTCCGTTATTCTGACACGGAAGACTAAGGCACTCGTCCAGTTCTACAGTACAATCAAAAAGACCGTTGCAAATGACGATCCGACTCAATGTCTCATGTTTTTTCAGATTGTAAGTCACAGGGTGCTTGGGCACAAATGCACAACGTACTAGTATAGTCTACACATGAATATGAACATTTATGTAGCGTCTTTTGCATCTATTTAAGACTAGTTTCTGTCTGCTTTTGCTCGCCTTCTATCGTTGATGATTAGCCAAACCTTACATAGTCGTCTAAACCACAGAGAGTCGGTTTTTTAAACCTTAGAAACAGATTTAAGACTTCACTATTGTATATCTTTGTGCAGTCATTTTTAGAGGTTTCTGATAGTTTGTGATAGTCTTAAGTTGTGATCTTGATGCAATGATGTTTTATAAATAAAGAAACACTAGGAAAAACCAAATATATTGTTTAAAATCTGTGACTGGCAACTACTGAGCTGAAAGTTAAACTGCAGCTCATAAATCTCGGGCTAGCACGATCCGTTTAAGGAGACCTTTAATGGCGAGGCGCACATTCAAACGATCAGCGGTAGTGAAGGATCTCACCCGCTCAATTCAATGAAAAATATACGTTCGTTATAGAAATACATGCTGGCCTACATTTACAGTTAGCTTTGTGCCTCCTTCTAATCGATCATGAGAAAGAAGAGTAAAAAATAATATGAAGTAGCAAGCTGAATGGAAAAAAGGCTTCACTTTAGATAATTTATTAATTTATGCAGCGCATATTACCAGTTTCACAGTGAGTTCCCGTGTATTTGCCGTCACAAATGCACTGATAACCATTGATCAAATCCTGACAGGTTGCATTATTAAGACAAGGCTGACTCGCACATTCAGATAATTCTGGAAAACAACATCAAAGAAAACATGCAAAACGCCAATATCATCTGACATACAAGTAAATGTCCAACTGATTCTGTTAAACTGGTACGAATCACGTAAAAGATACAGACAGAAATAATATGAGTTTAATTGAAATTTAATTGTCTGCCTATCGAAAGCCTAATATTGTGTGAAAGCTCAGAAGAAGAAGGAGAAGGAGGAGGAGAAGGAGAAGAAGAAGAAAAAGGAGAAAAATAAAAAGAGTGTTAACCTGTTTCGCAATTTGATCCAGTGAATCCGACAGGGCATGAGCATGTGTAGCCGCCATCTGGATTGGAGTCACAGGTTCCGTTGTTCTGACATGGAAAACTAGAGCACTCGTCCACTTCTACAGTACAATCAAACAAAGCGATGCAAATGACGATCCGGCTCAATGTCTCAAGTTTATTTAGACTGCAAGTCCGAAGGTACTTAGGCTCAAATGCACAATGTACTAGTCTATATGAACATTTATATAGCGTCTTTTGGATTCATTTATCATAAATTTATGTCTGCTTTGCTCGCCTTCTATCGTTGATAATATGACCAATTAGCTGATTAGCCAAACCTTTCTTGGTCGTCTAAACCACAGAGAATCGGTTTTTTAAACCTTAGAAATAGATTTAAAACTTCAGTGAATATCCTTGTGCAGGCATTTGAGAGGTTCCCGAATTTACATGAATAAATTTACACATGCATCAAAGATGGCGTTTGAATGCAGGAACTACCACCTACTGGCAAATTTATGCGTCAGATGAATGCATTTGTCGTTTGAATAGCGCCTCTAATCTAAATGAACTGAGCGTTTTTGAAGAACGACAGGTTGATCTGCAGTATAACATGAATAATACGAATAACGTAAAACAACTGAAATAACATGAATAACATGAATATATAACATAAATAACACAAATAAAGCACTCATAGCGGAAGAGGATCTACACGGAGCAACCTCTTTCTAACAACCAACATTTCAAATGCTACTCAAGTCAGTCTGACATTTGACTCATATTCCCAGCTTCTCCTCCGAAAGCCAGAATATATTATCCTAGAATACATTCAGATGTGTTTTTGCACAACCCGTACATAATCTAAGTCGTAGTATTTACCTGTCTCGCAGTTGTATCCCGTGTAGTCGGCCGGACAAATGCATTGGTAACCGTTGATGTAGTCTTCACATGTTCCATTGTTCAGACAGGGTTCGCTGGCACATTCAAGTACATCTACAAAATCGCGATTCAGTAACGTAACGCCATTTGTCACTTAAATGATCTGATTGGCGCTAAATAACTGAAGGCCAAAGGTGGATAAGCCAGCTTTAAAAAGTAGGTCTTGAGCCGAGACCGAAATGACCTATGAGTCTGAGCAGAACGAATCGATGGGGAAAGAGAATTTCAGAGAATTAGGTCAGCAACTGAAGAGCTTGATCACCAAATGTTCTGAATATTGATATTAAACAACGAAGACCGACCCAGCCTGCATTTAAACCCATCGATCTACCCTTCACAGCTATAATTGCATTTGGGCTAATAAAACCTAAGAATCATCGTTGATTGTTGATATCGTCCTAATATATGCACCGTTGGAACACGACATTACCGTCGTCGTTCGGAAGCTAGTTCTGTGGTAATATATGTATACATATTATACACACATATATATGTATATATGCATACATATAGATATGCGTATATATGCAGTATATACATATATATGTAATATATATGTGTATATATAATATTTATGTATATGTATAGGCGTCTACCTGTCTCGCAGCGGAATCCCGTGTATCCGGCAGCGCATGAACATTCGAAGGCGTTGAGAAAATCCTGACACGTCCCTCCATTCAGACATGGTCCACTGGCACATTCGTCGATTTCTACCAGACCAGACCACAAGACATAAGAATCACTCTTATCCATAATTACTCCGAATTAGTCACCTTAAATACCATACCACCAATTTTTCGTGAAGAATGTTTTGTTGTCGTTCAACTTGGAGCACCGAGCATTTGTCGATGTTGAAAAGCATTTGCCAGTCCTATGACCACTTAGCACATTCTTCTTCGATCTTCGATCTGTCTCTTATATGCTTCATCGTCAAGCAATGACAGCTTGCTTTAGATCAGCTGTGATATATGTCCAGTAATAACACAAGCCTGCAACTTTTGACCAGCCTTACCTAAGTACTTTGTCAAATCCATGATCTACGTATATTGTGTCCACAGGGTAACCCTTCTCTCACCTTCTATTAAATCTAATAGAAATGTTACATTATCAGTCCTTTGTAAATCCATCTTAATGCAGCTCTACATTAAATACTGCTGCTGCTTGGTCTATCCGCCCATACCATGAACTATCAGCATAATCTGCCGTCGCAAGCGCCACCCTGTACGCCTATGGTGTCCAGCTTACCTGCCAGTATTTAGCTTTGACCAGAATAGTAGCTGATGTTTATAAATGTTGCAAAGTATGACAAGTTTGAACATAACCCTATTAAGCCCACTGAAATACTATTCTGAGTGCATCGATGGAAATGAGTTAACTGGGTTCAGGTTGACCTCCGATGAACAGCCTAAGACTGCAAGATGGCATCCATGTCTTAACCAGCGTTTCAATGTACCTTTCCCAGGCCATTAAGATACGAGCATTGAACTTAGCTGGATATAAGTAAGTATACTCTTTATTAACCAATAGCTAATTCACATCGTTTTACAAGTATTTAAGAACACAAGAAAAACTTAATATGCATACAACATCCAAATAATAAAACATTTACGTGATAAATTATCAGCGGGAGGAATAATACCGTCATGGGTGTGGGGCCGTAGGGAATAACTGAGGGCCTTTACTGCTCTCCGTTAATCAGTGAGCGGGTGTATGCGTCTGTACGTACAGTGTAGATAAGCGACAATAGTGTGGGGCATGGTAGCCGACTGGGTAAAGCGCTGGGCTTGTAAAGCGGAGAGTACGGGTTCGAGTCTCCCCTCTGATGGTTACTGTGTATGGATCTTGAGCAAGTTCGTCATTCACAACTGCTCAGTTCCATCGATTGATTGTTAGTCATTAGATAGTGACGCTTAATAAATACAGAAATAATAATAATAATAATAATAATAATAATAATAATAATAGCTGCCGCAGAATAGCATATATGTAAGGAGCACTTCGAGCGTCCGTTTGTTATTAGGGCCTATTAATGTTGATGTTTTTGTTGTTGCTGCTGCTGCTGCTGCGGTTGTCGGCGACAGGGGCATAGCAACAGATTGTGCAGGTTGTGCAAAGCACAAGGGCCCACGAGACCAGGGGCCCCGTGTCCCCAAGGGGCCAAGGTCCGGTTGCTCAATTACTTAAAGAAAAATAGCCAAAGTTCAGTTTGCACAAGGGCCTCGGAAGGCTAGCTACGCAACTGGTCGGCGACCTTCTCTCAGTTGCGAATCGATCAAGCTTCAAATCCTAGATTCGCCCGATTTGTAGCGTAGCGGTGACTCGAGGAAAAAAGTATAATCGATTATTTTCTTGTATTATTAATTGAATCAACAGTTCAGTCACGACTGTTTTTCTACCGCCACTTTAAAACTTTTACACTCACGAAACTAGATTTTATTTTTAGCCATTTTTGATGGTTCACTCATGGTCACAGTTGTTCTGACCGTCGTCAAGTCTAAGAGACTGATAAAGAATTGGGACGACTGTGAAATGGCATATTGTACTGTGTTAATTAGAATGGTGACAAATTGACATGCACTTTGTCTTCAGTCATAAAACGGACCCAAAGAGCAAAGATTCGTACAAATTAAGACGCGTTTCTCCTGTTAATTACTACTGATTGCGAAGACTAAAGTAGAGTAAAACGTTATCAGCCACGAGGATACTAAGTAGCAAGCAATTATACGTTGAGTGTCAACATATGTCGCCAAGTTTCAACGTTCTCAGACTTCATAACCGATAATATAATGTACCACTTAATGGTGCATTAGAAGCTTCTGTAGATCTTCCAATAACAACATGACACAAACATAAGCACAAGTTAACTTTGACAAACTAAAGTGTAATATTAAAAGTCTTAACGAAGGTAGCTGCAGTCTTAGGCTATTCACCGGAGTTCAACTACATTCTGTCAATTCTTTGATGCCGTTCAGGTCTAAACTTGACACATATCCCTTCCAACTTGCTTACCCACCGTAGGCTGGCTTCTGGTTTCTCTCACCTACTGAAATTCGACCCGCCTTCTTCAACGGTTTGTGATTTTGACTGCGATTTTGACTTGAAGAGGCCATCGACTGATGCCTTGGACATTATGATAACGGCACTATAAGTCATTAGATTAGATCAAATTAGATTAGTAACACACGCCTCTGTATAGACCCTACTCAGAAGCGTGGCCCATTCAGCCGACGTGAAATCCCATGACAAGACAACCTTTTGAATAGCCATTCTTCCACCTTAGCCGCCTGACTGTCTGCCTGCCTGACTCTTGGATCTTGCCTATTCAATTTGCTTTGACAAAGCGCCTGTTAATAAGCTGGTTCCGACGACTTAACTATCGTTGGGCGCTGCAGAAATCTCGAGTTTACGATTACGAATAAAGCGCGTAAATTAGTCAACGGTCACGGTTGGAATGTATTTGAAAGGAGGCTGAGCGACGCAATATACGGCGGCGGTTATTACTTCTTACCGGTTTCGCAGTAAAATCCGGTGAAACCTCCAGCGCATGTGCACAGTTCGACGAGGTTGATGTTGCACGTGGCGCCGTTCAGACAAGGCTCACTTGCACAGATAGCTGCAAAAGAAACCAATACACTGTGAGCGTGAGACTTAGGCTGGCCGTACACCGAAGGTCCTATCATATTTTGGAAGGGGTCGGATTGGTGTACAGTATCCAGTCGGGCGACTGACTCCGACTGAACCCAAATGACCTCCAGTGTGGGCGCGTATGATTGCCGTCAATATCGTCTGACCATCTCTTGGCAATCTATTTGCAGATCTTTGATGGATTTGGCCGGAGCGGTCATCGACTGACACCTGTCTGATTGTCTGCCTGCCTGACTTCTGGATCTTGAACTGGAACCGAACCCTTTTGCCTATCGATTTTGTTTGAATGAGCGTCTGTGAATAAGCTGGTTCTCGCGACTTAGCTTTCGTTGGGCGCTGCAGAAATCTCGAGATTACGATTACGATTACCTCTGTGTGTTTGAAGTCAGTCTTGTTTTGTACTGTATTCAAAGACTACACGTGAACGATAGGCTTACTTACGCAGATATGCTCTGCAGTAGATGATATCCATGAGTGTGTTTTCCATCCAGATCCAGAAGGCGTTCTCACTGATCGACGGAATGTAGGGCAGATTAGTGCAGTCGGGACTTGATTCGATGTTTTGTCTTAGCTCTGCCGCATTCGGCCAACTGCTGTCGTCGAACCCGATGTTCGTCCACTCCTCTCCACCAGAGATGTCGAAACATTTCCAGCTGGAGTTCGACAGGAAGTAGTCGTCCGTTATGGAGGCGATGATTCCGGGACAGCCCGACATGAGGTTTATGCCCTGAAATGCCAGGATTCGTGCAGTAGAATTCACTGGAACCGTGTCTGTTGCCGACATATTGCGACTGTTTGGAGTATCGGCAAGAATACCATCGATGTAAAGTTTGACCGCTTCTTTCGCTGTGATTATCAAATCTCGGCTTTCAGCTACAACAGTTACAGTCACATTCTAAAATACGATAGCACAACTGAAAGCTTATTCTTCTCTACCGACTGCCTGTCTCGATGCACTTTTTCGTCTATTGAGGATGACATAGGCCAGTTGCATCAAAGAGATAGCAAAACTAATAATGTCATAAACAGATAAGAGAAACTCAGCAGAGCAGAGCAGAGAGGCTGACGCAGCGAAGTCTAGCAACCGGGCCGAGACAATGAAACTGCTGTCTGGTCCAGAAAATATATTAGCTTACAATTATGTCAAAGCAAGGCAATCAGAAGACCTGGCTCGTCATTAGCCATAACCGTTGGTCCTGATTAGGAGGCATTTTTACACAGGTGGATCAATCACGATAGCAGTGTTCGCAAAGCAATGATCCTACATTGAAATTAATTCTCTGACCCACCGGGAGCAAAGATTTTATAACAGATCTAGTAAGGTCGTATTTTGAATAAACGATTCGTTGAAATCTGTAGATCCAATGCACGACTAACCTTGTGCCCGAACGGTAGAAACAATAGCAGCTGCAACAAGGACGAACCGTAAAAGAGACATTCTGCAATAAGTTTTTCGCTTATCCAATCAGCCGATAAATGTCAACGTATTCTACAGTGTCAGCGTGTACACTGCTAGAAACATTTCAAACTGAGTTTCAGCTGAACTGCAATTGATAAATTTGCTGAGATCTCGTAGTCATTGCAACGCCCGCTTGTAAGGCTACGATAGCAATGTCAAGAGTGCTCGTTCTCCTGACCCGTTCACTTATACAAGTCTAGGCTCAACATATTCAACAGATTTCATGTCAGATGAACGCGAGTGATTAGGATATGACTGAGCACAATTGACCTTCATAAGAGAAATCGTGGCCGCCGCCGAAGTCTTTCGTTCAAGTAGAGAAAGTCGCTATGGAGAAAAATAGCGCGCCTTAAACTATGTCGCTCTGTTAAGAGTGATTACGATATCGTTTAGCCTTGAGTTCCTTTAAGCGCAGTAGATGGTTCAGTATATGCCAGCAATCGAAACGGCTTATAGCACGTGAACACGACTGGTGAAAGAAGTTGGTGCAACTAATTTATGAGGGTTGCATCAAACTATATAAGGGCTGCTACATCGATATCACGAGTACAACCGTTTATCGTAATCGTGATCGTAATCGTAAACTCGAAATTTCTAAAGAGCTACTTAAAAGCTAAGCGCAGGCACCAGCTTATACCCAAGCGCTGCGTCAAGTCAGTTGGGTTGTTCAAAGAAACCGTGTCAAGAACCAAGCCCGGTGATGGGGTCATAACGGGGTTAGATTACCAATGGATGGGGATCATTGTCGACAGATTGCATGATTTCAGCAACAAAAAACCTGGACACCACTTTAGATCTTCCGACAGCCATGCTCCGTCGTCTTTGGACTAGTACAGTTTTTGTTTTTTCGCCCCAAAGACAAATTTCGCTATCTTTTCGAAAATGAAACCTAAAAGAATATCCCTAAATAGCTGTAATGAAGTTTCGATGGGTTTCTATGACGATAAACTGTTACGTCAAAGTGCAATCTGAACTCGATGTAGTGGGGACATGAAGAAGAGCAAAAGGAGCCTTCTTCGCTGGTGACATGTAAACACGCAGCTAAAGCTTTTGAGTTAAATTTCATGTTCTAATGCAACTCGTAGTTTTGTGTTTGAAACTGATATTAGTTTCGACAAGATTTTTGGACATTTTGTTGGTTGTTGTTTGCAGCATAAAATCGTAATCGTAGTCTCAAGGTTTCTACAGCGCCCAATGAAAGCTAAGTCGCGGGAACCAGCTTATTCACAGAAGCTCAGTCAAGCAATATCGATAGGCAGGAAGGGTTCGATTCCAGCTCAAGATCCGAGAGTCAGATAGGCAGTCAGTCAGTCAGTCAGTCAGACGGCTACGGTGGATGGTGTTTGGAATTGAACCGGAAAATGAGATAAGGGGAAGAGGAAGAATCAGGATAGGAATTGTTAAGGAAGTGTTTTCAGTTTTCAATGAAGAAAACCTGCACAGAAATTGCAAGAGGTGATATGATTTGTTGAAGAAGTGTTAGTGAGTTCGTATGATTGATCAGATAATTGTCGTATTGTTATTCTATGTAGTTGAGACGGTCGCTGTCAGATGCCGTGGACCACCACCGAGCATCAAATGGCGTCCAGAGCAGCTTGTGCTGTGGAGACGGAACTGCAGCTGCAGTTGACAGCTCAACGCCTTCAACTCGAACAGAGCAGAACCGATTACTGCACACTCAAGTCTAACTTCCAGAGGTTGTCAATTGTAATTTTAACACAGCCTCTATCTAAAGCATCAATCCTCGGCATACTGTGAAATGATAAAAATACCCTAGGGTCGCTCTAGAAAACGTGTACATCTTAATGGATGTACTGCATGCAAAAGAATAGGAGTGCTAACAACCGCATTGACAATTTCTTTCTTCCTTATTACGTACACATTATCGGAGGGGTACTACATAATTACGAGTCCTCTTCAGAATCTAGAGAGGACGTGCGTTTGCTTCGGAGGATTCTCACTCCAAGCGCTTGTCTGATCGTCTCTTCTGTTCCTTGTGTTGACAGACTGGATGATGAGTTTGCAGCCGTTAAGGATGACCTGAGGTCCGTTGTGGAAGATCGGGACCGAACAGTCAGTCGGTACAAATGTCTTCTGGAACAGGCTCGACGAGATCTCGGCGTCAAACACGTCGAATGCGAGGAATACAAGGTCAGGTTAAATGTATTTGTACACATTTTTCTATAGCTATCTCTACCCTGCTCATTTTTCAACAAATTATTCGGGTGAGCTCCTTCACCACCGCTGCCCGTTTGAATGGGCGCCACGCCATTTAAGGCCCCGTGTACGGACCGTGCTAGCCCGAGATTCAAATCTCTTAAATAAGCTTCAGCTGACGGTGCAAAAATACTGGACTGTCACAGGTAATTTCATGCCCAATTGCTGTTCTTCATCCCTCCCTAAAAGCCAACTGCTGTTTTTTTACATGTGTCTTGTTTTGATCTTGAACAGCAGTCAGATGTAAAAAGCAAATACTGCTAACATATGGTAGTTGATTCATTTTTGTATTGTGTTCCTATTAACATTCATTCTTAAACTGCCAAGATTTTTATAATAGGCTACTAATTATATGTAGGACGCTGAACAAAACTTGTTTCGTAGTCCACCATACGGTTTTGTCTGAATCGCAGTAATAGTACTTAATAATAATATTAAGATGCAATGCAGACGAAGGGGTTTGTTGTTTAAGTTGTTTAATAGCTGTTTAAGCTGTAGTGATTTCTGGTTTAAGGATGGTACATCTCATTCTATCCAAAACAGTTGGATCACCTTTACTCTCTGCGTCAATTAACTTAAACTACACCTGCAAACTCCATCCGTTGTTCGGAATATATGATCTCGTCCTTATAACGAAATGCTTGCGGCATTGAAAAGGAGACGTTATAATAAACTGAAATTTGGCTTGAAAATATCTTATGTAAAATGAGCAATGGTTTCTTGATGTTAGAAATAAATATGGAATGGTGTCGACTGTTCTAATTAGATGCTGAACCCAAAGAGAGTGGAACTGATGAGGAATGAGATTTACCAAGAGATTGAGAAACTGTTCCACATGAAACTGGAACAAATGGCTGGTGACCTGGAAAGTGTTCGGCATGACTTCAGCCGTGTTTCGCATGAGCTGTCTCTGTGCGAAGCTGAACTTGATCAGGAAAAGAAGGAGAGCGTGAGAACGGTTGAAGATCTTAAACAGCAACATGACTCGGAGGTTTGTTTCAAGTGACCATAAATACCACTTCACTGCCCAAGCAATAAATCGACGCTACCTTTTGCACTCAGACAAGGTTGTCATACCGTAGGTAGGGTTTAAAGGCATTTCCAAGTTACTGTCTTCGGTAATGGCTTTGATATTGACAGAATATATATGGCTATCATTACGACAATTATCTGAGACATCATAAGAACTCATCATCACTTCAACCCTTGCAATTTCTGTGCATGTCTTTCACTCAAAACTGAAACCACTCCTATTCCACAAATCCTATCCTGATTCTTTCCTTATCTATCCTGCAGATCCAATTCCAAACACTACCAACCGTAGCCGTCTGACTGTCTGCTTGCCTGACTCTTGGATCCTGACCTGGAACCGAACCCTTCCTGCCCATCGATTTTGTTTTGACTGAGTACCTGTGAATAAGGTGGTTTCCGCGACTTAGCTTTCGTAGAAATATTGAGTTTACGATTATAATCATTAGTGAAGTTGGACGTCTGAATGCTGTCTTTAGTTGAGTGCATTGCAAAGAGAGAACGAGCAACTGCGACACAAGCAGTGCTCTGAATCATCAAATGTTGCTCAGCAGCTGAATCGGTTGCAGACGGAAAACGCTCAGCTGCAAATGAGGATGACGGACCTCATGTCGCAACAGTCAGCTGGACTTGGTGTGGCGCCCGATGCCGTAACACGAGACCAGACGAAGAAACAGATCGCTGACCAGAATACTCGCACGAAACAACTCCAGGTAAATACCTAAAACAGGCTTATAGAGAGTCTAGAACAGTCTTTTGAAAATGTGAAATTACTTTGATTAATCTAACTGACTAATCGCAGTTTATAAAACGCTGGAACATGAATCGAAATAGGTCCTTTAGAAAGACACGCATGCTCATTTGGTTGCTGCCCTGGACTGTCGGTTTCATTTTAAATGTGACTGTTTACATGCAAGCTGAACATTCTGCTGCTCTCGAAGTCTATATGTTTCTGCAATTCCCTTTCGGTTGTCTCAACATAATGGGACACGAAGATCATGATAAACCACACCTTGGCCTGTCACTCCTCAGAAATGCAAGCACGACAGCACCGAAGCACGTCGTTGGGGGGCTGTCGAATAGGCACAAGGACGAATTCAACATCGATTACTCGCTAGGTACGATACAGCTTGGTATGCATTTAGCAAACAGTCCAGAATAGCTGAATTTGTTGTGTCAGATGAAGCTTTAAATACGGCTACAGATAGTCCAAAGATTCGTATGCGGTCTTTTACTTCATAAAGCTCTTGCAACAAATTCAGGCAAAATTTCGGTTTACAACCAGGCTATTTCATATGCAATGCAGCGCCACACCAAAGGCTGGCGCCCAAACGGCTGGTGACAAAAACAGCTGGCGCCCAAAAAGTTGACGCCCAAATGGCTGGCGCCCAAACGTAACTTACTGGAACTTAGACCTCCGTGTTGGAATAACTGGAAGTCATGTGAAATTGATAGCTATTGTCTAAATTTGCCGTTGTTTCTTTGCAGGTGGAAAAGTTGATGATGGATCAGGAGTCGGAAGTGGACAGGGAACAGCTGAGTCGTCTCTTGGATGAAATCCGTGAACTGGAGAGGGATAGGAATGCTCTGAAGCGACAGATGGAAGACTCAAAGACGCAGTTCCAGCTGAACATAAGTAACCTTCGGCTGGAGAAGATGAGAGAACGCGACGAATTGGAGAAGACAGTTGAACAGCTGCAACAAAGCCTCAATTGTAAATCTGACCAATAGGATTCCTATCAAACTGTTCAACTCGTCAACGAAGATGCTATGTTCTATTCAGAGGGACGAGACAGCTAGGCGACTTGATGGTCTATCTGTAACGCATTTGGTCAATGATCATGCGGTTCTTGGTTCGACTCCGTGTAACGACCCTGGGCAAGTTGTTTGCCCATACGTGCCGCTGTCACCAAGCAGTACAATTTGGTACCGGCGTAAGCTGGGAAGTAAACGGCAAGTCCTGCGATGCACTGGCCCCAACCCATCTCCAGGACCTTAGGATTCGTCCATTGCCGACTCAAGGGCCTAAGGAAAGGAAATGATCTCCTCCCCTACGTCCCTCATGTGGCATGGGAGCTTTACTTACTCACTTAATCTTCTACAGTGTCAGGTCATTACAAACGCAAAGCCTTCATAGAAATTCACAATGAAGAACGGTTCTGAATTGACGTCGTGAGAACGAAGTCAGAAGATAGGGAATAATTTGTCATGTGTTTCAGCTGCCAATGACGAACTGAAGGCGCTGAAAACGGAACTGACTGCCGAGCAGGAGAAATCGAGGGTGCGTTCTCAAGAGCTGCAGACAAAACTCGAGGCCGAGTGGAAAAACTTCAGCTGTCTGCAAAACGAAAAGTAAGCAGACGGTTTCAAATGGTTAGACCAATGTGACGGAATTCTATTTGAAGCTATGGTGTAGTTGCGATTAATATCAAACTCTGCATGATTGGAAATCACTCCGACACTATCATTTCGGTGTAATTTTAAGACAATTCGTTTTGAGGGTTTAAATGTAATGAGTTCCGCATGACATTTAAGAAATTGTGCAATCTAAAATCTTATTGGACTCAAAAAATGTCGTATCACATGAGCTACGAATTTCGTAAATCGGCCATTGGGCTAATTTTATTTGAATTTTAAATAAAAGTTTCGCTGGCAGCGTATGATTTGTGTGATGACTATTAGGATAGAGTTGGAGACAAAACTACAGGCAATCGAACGAAAGAGACTGGAGGAGGAAGAGGAACGGAAACGGTTGATAGAAACTCTGGACGAACGACTGAGAAATGCTGAACAGGCGAGGGAGGAGGCCGAACATCAGGCAGCAGCCAACAGGTAGACATTCAAGAATCTCCAAGGGCCAACGGGATCAAGAGTCCAGCAGTATATGCATGCACGTTGCAACTGTTAGTCGTAATCGTAAACCCCAGATTTCTACAGCGCCCAACGAAAGCCAATTCAGAGGACAGGCTTATTCACAGGCGCTCAGTCAAAACAAAATCGATAGGCAAAAAGGGTTCAAGATCCAAGAGTCAGGCAGAGAGACAGGGTGGCAGCTACGATGAGTGATGTTTGGGATTGGAGAGGAAAGAGGGATAAGATGAAGAAGGGAGTCAGGATAGGATGTTGATGATGCTCTACGATAAAGCGACAGAGTTTATGTCAAAAGCGATCGAAGAAGCCAAGTTTACATCAACATTGGCAGGTAGCATAATGAAGTAATTCTTTTAGATATGTAAGGCCTACCTCTGCAAAGTTTCAATCGAAATCTGTTGCAGTGTCGCCGCTGACACCAAGACAGTTATGAAGACAGTTACGGAAACGAAAACATTAACTGAGCGCTAGTTGTTGACTCTGCTCGTAATCAGCATTTAGATGCGACTTAGCTGGAGCTGAAAAGTGGAGAGGAGAGGAAAGGAGAGCAGAGCAGAGCAGAGCAGAGCAGAGCAGAGCAGAGCAGAGAGCAGAGCAACGCAAAGCAGAACAGAATATATATATGACTAATAAGTAGGTCTTCGGTTGTGGGTCTGTAATAACATTGAATCAATTAGCTTATTCTATGCCGTCAGAATAGCTGTACTGACTCACGTGTTAGCGTGGGTTGTGGCCTTAGTAAACTGTTGCATTTAGAACGAGGTGGGAGAGTCAACAGCGGCTGCTGGACAAAGCGCAGACGGACTATTCGTCGACGCTCGATCTGAGGTTCCAGTTGTCCCAACTCAACGCCGAGTACCAGTCGTGTCTCTCTGGCCAACAGGAAACGGTCCATCGGCTCTCAGTCGAACTCCGCAACGCCAAGTCAGAACTCGTAAGAACCTACAATGCGAAAACTGCTTCAACCTCTTTCCTCTACCTTTAGTGCAGTGTTGCCAGTCATCTGCAGTAGGCTAACCTATGACGTTTGCTTGTCCCAGTGGTATGTATGCATGCACGTATGTATGTATGTATGTGTGTATGTATGTATATATGTATGCATGCATGTCTGTATGCATATATGTATGTATGTATGTATGTATGTATGCATGCATGTATATCTATATGTATGCATATATGTATGTATGTGTGTATGTATGCATGCATGTATATCTATATGTATGCATATATGTATGTATGTGTGTATGTATGCATGCATGTATATCTATATGTATGCATATATGTATGTATGCATGTACCAATGTATGTACAAATGAATGTACTGTATGTACAGTTGTATGTATGTATGTATCCGAGAACTTATATGGCGCCTTTTGGGAACCTCACAAAGTCGTCTGGCTCACAAGAGCCCTCCAGACACTTCAGCCAAGCAAAGTTCTCTTTGCTTGCACAAGAGGAGTGTGCAGTAGTTAAGTGGTTAGTCTGCTTGACTCCCAGTGTTCCCATCTCCGCCAGAAGATATTTCAAGATTTGTTCCACTAGTGCCCTCTAGCGAACTCATCTATAAAACGAGTACATCGACTGCGTATTGTCGATGGGACGACCGGAATACGAGTGAAATGATTTACCACCAGCCTATATACACCGAGGCTAAGAAAATGAAGTCGCTAGCGATTCAAACTCATAACATCCCTTCGGAGTTAGGCTACTTTTCTTAGTTTTTGCACAAAACATTTTGTTACTCCTTCAGAAGCTATAAAAGGTCTTCAAAGAATGTGTCTTTTTATATGTGAAAGCGTAATGTTTAGCCCTGTTGTTCTTGATGTACAGACTCAGAGCCAGGCTGATTGGTCGACGGACAGGCAGAAGATGGAGAAAGAAATTCAAGACCTGCGAGAGGAGTTAACTAAAATCAGGCGCCAAAGCATCGACAACCTCAAGTTCTACAGAGGGGTTAAAACATCTCAGTATTAATGCAGAAACATTTACAGATTAAAACGAGAGTGATCGTAATTTCTGGGTCTTTTCAGCGTCCAAGCAGCTTAGTACTTATTCAGGGGCTCAGTCAAATCAAAATCGATGAAGCAGATAAGGTCAGGTTCGGTTCCGGGTCGAGATCCTAAGGTCAGGCAGGTAGAAAGTCGGACTGTTACGAAGGATTTAAGTGTAAGACGGCTACACGAAAGAAATAAAAACAAAACGAACATTATTTTTCCAATGCCCAAGACGGTATGGCATGAAGGCCCCTGCATTGTGCCAGCCGACTTTTGAAATCTGGAAATGCAGCAAAGTTTATTATAACGCCAAGTTATTCTTTTAAATCACAGTAACAGCTGACAGGATTCAGGTTGGACTGATGTCAACTATAATTAATGATTAGCAACTTCTATAGAGCCGGTGCATAATGCACAAGAGATAGTTAAACTAATGGAGCGCTAAAACCAAGCCGTAATCATCTGGATACCCTGGTCAGTCCACTGCGGCACAGAGACGGTGAGTGGTTGATAAACCAACTGAATTAGGAATTAGGAAAGTCTTGAGCTGAAACCGACAACTGCTCCAATATGCATAAGAGTTAATCCATTTAATTTTGTGCTTCTTTCTAAACGTAGAGGTTAAAGATCTGGAATATTTTGGAGAAGAAGTTAAAGCAGAGTCTGGAAGATTTACGCTCAGATGTTTCAAGGCTGACGATAGAGAAAGAGTCTGGAGCGTATGTATGCAACTCATGGCTAGATGTCGAAAAGTGTGGGTTCTAACCCTGTTCTTTGTGCTCTGTGTGCGTACAATCGTTCTGTTCGAATTCTTTTACTCCTGCGTCTCAGCAGATCGTAAAATTGTAAATCGTAAGATTTCCACAGCGCCCAGCGAAAGCTAAGTCGCGGGAACCAGCTTATTCAAATCAATTCAAGCTCAATCAAAACAAAATCTATAGGTAGGAAGGGTTCGGTTCCAGGTCAAGATCCAAGATCAGGCAGGCAGGCAGTCAGATGGCTACGGCGGATGATGTTTTGGATTGAAACGGAGAGGGAGATAATAGGAAGAACTAGGTTATAATCTGTGGAAGAGGTGTGTTTAAATTTGCTGAGTGAAAGACCTGTGCAGAAATTGCCAGAGGTGAAGTGTTGGTGAGTTCGTATGATGGATCAGATAATTGTCGTAATTCTGTGGAGTGTATCCCAGAGGGGTGGGCAGCTGACGGCGACGAAACCCTTGGAATGGCGTCTTACTTACGTATGGAATCACTTACTGCGTTTCAGATATCAAAGACCTGCGCATGTGTTAGATTCGGAGGCCCAGACAAGAAGGCAGCTGTGCGATCTGATGGAGAAACATCGTCAGTTCAGTACCTTGCTTCTACCTTCAGCGAACCTCAGTCTACCGGAAGGAGCCGATCAGCCGGCAGAAAGTCCGAAACTGTCAGGGCGAAAGCAAGACTGAGCATTCGACGCGTCACCTTAATTAGTTTCCAAAATGAATTATTCATCAATTGATTTGCATGTAGCTTATGATTAGTTGATGCAATGGTAATCAGTTACGAGAGTCGAAAATTAGTTTTCTGTTTTGGCTCATGACATATTTCATCTCTGTTAAATAAACCTTCTCTTTAACTGACGACCGATTGATATCAGACCCATCTCAGCTTCGAATTTTGTACCTAAAATTCTTTAACGGGTACCTAAGAACCGTATGCAAACTCACCTATCTTCCAACTCACTAATCTCCCGATTTCATTCAACAGAATCTCCCTTCTTAATGTTCATAGGCTAATGACATTATTGTGCTCCATGGAAAAGTGTAGGATGACAGCACTTTCTGAATCGGTTGGAGTTTCCGCCGACCCCAACCCCCCTCCCCCCGTAGATGCCACGCTGTCTCTCCGTCTGAGTTTTGGATCTTGATCTGGAACCGGACCCTTTTGCCTATCGATTTTGTTTTGACTGAGCGCCTGTGAATAAGGTGGTCCCCGCGGCGCGGCTTTCGTCGGGCGCTGTAGAAATCTCGGAATTACGATTACGATTCTGTTGTCACGTCTCAGTTTAAGACGTAAGTTATGCATGTCAGTGTGCTTACTGACCTGTATTGGTTAAAGCGTACGTCAATGCGCTTCGGTGTGAGGATGCCGGTTCGCATACCGATAGTGGCTGTTTGAGAGATTTAAAACTCGGGCTATCACGGTCCGTACACGCGGGCTTTAAATGTCGCGGCAACGATTCAAATGGGCAGCGGTAGTGAAGGATCTCACCCAAATAACTCTTTGAAAAACGAAAAGGGTCGAGGCTATGCGGTCGCTCTAGGAAAACGTGTAAATTTACATTTTATCCTCCTTAAGCTGTTATCTTTGTCTCCCCGGACTGACCACATGGATTTTGACACGCTGTTATATTACCATCAGTTTTTATCTCTTGCTTTATAAGAATGGAAATATCAAAATGATATGATGAAATTGGGTTGCCCTAAATAACAATGTTCATTTATGCATGCCCACTGAATTACAAAATGCTGATAATTACATGTACCAGCACCAATGCTAATTTAACCAAACCACAATGGACAAAATGCATTCTTCTAACTGGCTTAAAATTTGCTTTCATTCTCTTATGCTGGTTATGCAGTTCTTTTAAAAAGGTTACCAGTGTGAATTCTGCTATAGAAAAAAATCACACGGTAAAGATGTTCAGTAAGTTATTTAAAACAGCAAATATAATAAGTTGAAGCTTTCTCCTTTATAATGTAAAATGACTTTACTCTGAGAAAATTATTTCTAAATGAACAACAGTGGTCGCAGTAAAATTTACAACAACTAAATATGCAACATGATTACAATGAAATGTGCAAAACTGATTCCAACAAATGCACAAAAATGAGCTAAACTGATTCTAACGAAAAAAATGTGCAAAACTGATTCTAACAAATGTGCAAAATGTCTAACACTGATTTCCTGGAATGCAGAAAACTAGCTGGAATTAACCTTCACAATATTGGCAGCTGAATTTTCTTATTCCAGTAATAATTGTCTAATGTCAAACCCAAGGATTACAGGACCTGAGATTTCATTCAATATCAAATGATTATTTGATTCAGTTGAAAAAACACTCATTTGTAAAATTCTGAACGACTCTTTTGTTTATACCTAATTAAAGTATTACTGTATCATCAAATTACTCCCAACTGACAACTCAAAAGCACCGCATGTTTTCAACTCAAAACTTAAAACACTCCTCTTCCGCAGATCCTATCCTGATTCCTCTCCTTGCCCTTATCTATCCTGCAGATCCATTTCCAAACATCAACCACTGTAGCCGTCTGACTTTTTGCCTGCCTGGCTCTTGGACCTCGATCTGGAACCGGACCCTTTTGCCTATCGATTTTGTTTTGACTGAGCGCCTGTGAATAAGCTGGTCCCCCCGGCGCGGCTTTCGTTGGGCGCTGTAGAAACCTCGAGTTTACGATTAAGATTACAATTACCATGCATCTCATGTATTACACTGCTCTTCTGAAGCAATGTTCTACAGAAAATCGCAATTAATCTGCCAGCAAGTGACCAAGAACATTTTCATCTAAGTGAAATCAAATTATTTAAAATTGTCAGATAGGTTAGTCAAGTTTCTGGACATTTCGGGTAATTTAAAAGGCATTTTGTGAAAATCCAGATAATACTACAGATGCACTGTATGACATAGTCACATTCTGATGGGATATATTTACAATTATTATTAAACACTGTTCAGTTTTCATTCTAAATTAGTTCTAATTCAATTCCATTTACTAATAAATGGAATTTAGGTTGCCAGTTAACTTAGAGATTTGAATCAAATAGTTGATTCGAATCAGAGTTGATTCGAGATATTAATCAAAAGAAATTACCAGTAATTTGGAAGTTCCTAGTCTTTAAACACAAAGAACAAAAGACCAATCCATCAACCAACACCCTTTTGAGCTGTCATTATTTAAATAAAATCATATGAGTTTCATCACAAGTCCACCCACAGACACACAAGCAAGATATGCAGCCTTACAACTGACTCCTCACAGAAAATTATTATTTTAATTTTTACATTAACTAGAACATGTAATGTACAAAAATGGTAAATTACATGTAACTGTAGATGTTCAGTATCCAACAAAAATCATTTTCATGATGCATCTCTAGCCGCCACAAAAGGCAATGACCCCCACGTAACATTCAGCTGTCCTTCAGACTACTTACTGGTCGTCCGTTATCTGCTTGTGTCTTTCCAACAGGAAATTATGTGGATGAACACAGCAAGATGGCTACTTCTGACACAGCGGTTCTCAAGCTCTGACTTCTTTGCCATTAACAATTCTGCTAGAATACCAAGAAAAGCTAATTTGAATACTTAGAAAGAAAAAGCACCAGTGGAGGAGCTTCTTTAGAAAAGTCTCCTTAGTCTTTTCATAACTTCCTGTCTCTGAGATCATGTGAAGCGTTGAGCGGCACTCTTTGCAACGCCAGTGTTTGTGAAGCTAAATCCATCAAAAAGACTTTGATCAATACTCATGATGAGGTGTTTGTCAGTCGTTGTAAGACGAGCTGGTTCCCTTGTAAATTCCGCGTCGAAATATTTTATGTCGTTGCCTCCCTTCTACAATATCAAGCAAAACAGACAATTACTATATATGACCAGGCATACAAGTTGAGAAATTTATTCCTAAAAATCAGTCTTTAAAAACGTGTTTGAGTTACACAACTTTGATAGGAAATTTCAAGCCAAAGTTGGATCAGTACGCATTAGGGCACCATTAACAGTGAATGTTAAATGTAACACGTTTTCTATAGCGACCACATGTCTTCGACCCTGCTCATTTTTTCAATGAATTAATAGGGTGAGATCCTTCACCACCGCTGCCCATTTGAATGGGAGCCACACTATTTAAGATCCCTGTCTAACGACAGTGCTAGCCATATCCTGATTCACCTTCTTCCCCTATCTGTCCTCTTGGATCCTGACCTGAAACCGAATACTTCTTGCCTATCCATTTTGTTTTGACTGAGCGCCTATGAATAGGCTGGTTCCCACGACTTAGCTTTCGTTGGACGCTGTAGAAATCTCGAGTTTACCATTATGATATTAACATTCCAAAAGGTTGCTTCCCTATTTATCTCAATTCCAGTTGAAATAAAGTGTGAAAAGGTTGAACATATGCTTGATACATTTGGCTGAGGTCCCTCCCGTTGGATTAAACACAGAATGTAGATCAGTTCAGATCGCGATTCTAAACTTACAATCTTCGGTTTAAATGGCGGCTCAATCTTCCGTTGTTCGAGAAGCATCCAGTTGATTGGCTTGAAGAAAGCATGATTTCTGATTGGCCCCGCACTACAGTCTGGCATTCCTAGGCGCTGATTCGGATTCTTCTCCAACAGCTGGACAAACATTTAAAGAAATTAAATTGAAGTTTCCATCATTAAGCACCATTTGCTAAAGCACAGAAAATATAATACAAACTATATAATACAAACTATATAATATAATATAAGATAAGCTATATAATATAATATAATATAAACTATCAAACACGAAATTGTGAAATTCAAGTATGTCTAGTGAACATACATCCACCCCTCAGATTCAGATTTACATTGGACGTGTAATATGTGCTTTAAATAAATAAATAAAATAAATAAATCTCCCAAACCACTAATTATGTCCACTGGAGATAATTTGGCCACTTCATATTCTCAGGAGTCGTACTTCACACTGCTTCCTCTTTTATCCATAAATCATTCAAACTCTGACCATAGATAATCCAAATTCAGAGTACTTAAACACAATTTCAAACTAATTTAGTAATAATATACTCATGTGTTGCTTCTCCCTGTTCAGGTCAGTACTGGTTTCTACCCTTATTTATTGATGCATTAAACTAATGATGCATGTGAGATCATACATGAATTTGAAGTGTGTGGCAAGTGCACGCAAACAACCTGCCTAGGGTTATTACACAGATTTTAAGTGAAGTAAGTATGCGAGATCGGTGGTAAAACAGCCCTTGTAAACCCTTGCACAGGTCCATACAAGCAAAACCACTATATAAATCTCAAATATCAACAGTAAGAAATAAAGCCAGCCGAAAAACGCACCAGTTTGATGCAGGACATGGCGTCTGGTTTGACGTGCTTGGGAAACTTTGGCTGGTGCTGGATGATGCAGTTGAACATTTCTTCTTCGTCAGACCCATCAAACGGAAGACGACCAATGATCATCTCGTAGAGTACAACTCCAAACGAAAACCAATCAACAGACGAATTGTAAGCCTCGCCTCGAATGATCTGAAACACACAACATAACAACGCCTTTTTCATCATCAAATATTTATTGTTTAAGCTTCCAACGGTGCAGTAAATATTCAAAACACGATGATGTGATTTTCTCATCTGAATCTAGTTACAGCAAGCAAACCAAACGTAAATGTACACGTTTTTCTATAGCAACCATATGGCCTCAACCCTCAGTGAATTAATTGGGCGAGGTCCTTCACCACTGCTGCCTGTTTGAATGGGGGCCATGCCATTTAAGGTCCCTGCGTATGGACTGCACCAACCCAAATCTCTGAAATGAGCCATGACCAGGAAGCGCACGGGCATCCTCACGCTCACAGGCACCTTGACATATATGCATGTATCTAACCAGGCAATTAGACTAAGAAGCTCCATGGATTGGTATTCTATGCTTTGATAAAATGTCTTTTTGATCTCACTTCAAGATCAATCTCTTTCTACCTCTTTCAGACTGTCATACAACTGATCTGATTTTTGGCCTGATTTTTATGAATACTGTGGCACATAGGATCCTCTTGGTTTCATGCTCTCATACATGCATTTGAACATACCACACATTCTTACATGCTGGAATGATCTTCTCCTGAAAACCCTAATTTTACTGACAGAAGTAGTTCAAGAAACATTTCAGCTTATCTAAGGCACAGTCTCTTAGATCTTTCAGATATTTTCAGCAACTATAAAATGGCACCATATAAATACCGAGACACCTACATAAACACACAGACAGATAACACAGCTCATTTGAAGGCTATAATATAAGACAGTGCATACCTCTGGAGCAAGGTAATGTGGAGTCCCACAAAATGTACTTGTTTTTGCAAATCCCATCATGTTCTCCTTGCACATACCAAAGTCTGCTATCTTAACGTGCCCATCCTTGTCCAGCAGAACATTATCTGGTTTCAGATCTCTACAACATAACAAGCAGTTTGTTCTAAAAAGTAGCAATGTGATTTCTTAGGCACCAGTAAAGCTGCAATCAGTTTGCTTCTCAGCTGCAATGTGATTCAGCAAAGGGCTTATTAAGGGTGTATATCATGCACGGAGATTTTCACTGTCATGGATTTAATTAACATCAATTACTATAATTAAGAAGCATAATTCAAAAACTCAATACAAATGGCCATTCTATGCAACCTAACCTAACCTGATGACTTCTGAAGTGCCATATCATATGCCCAAGGCACCAATCGATGGTTGCTTCAAGTGAAATCGTAATCAAAATCACAATACATCCGCAGACTCCAAGATTGGCCAGTGCAGTACATGTTTATTGCCAGTGCCTCTAAAAGGCCTAATAATTTATTCTTATTACAACAGCCCCTCTTCTCTGCATCCAGAAACCAAAGTGCAGCACGAACAAAATGAAGAAAGGCCGCCTTGTTCTTGGACATGTACTGCAATGTCTGCCCCTCAGCCTAACAACTCCCTTCAACAACTCTCCGGTCCGACAAGTACTTTTAACAAAGGCATAACACACTTCACATGTGCAACATTATGTACGCATGTGCACCTATAAAATAAAGTATCCCATATCCCAACAGGTGAGACGTAGAAGAGACACTCTTCCTTTTCTTTAGGCCCTTGAAACGGCAGGTCATGGACACAGGGCCAATACATCATAGGAGTTGAACCCACAACCTCATGATCATTGACCAAACACGTTACCAACACACATGTATGATGATGATGGCGATGAGTTCTCTGCTTGAAGGCAGTTGCATTGGCTTTATGCCATCTGGGGACGAGATGAGTGAGGTGGTTTCCCACTGCCTTCCTCACAGACAACTACGGGTGAGCAATTTGTCCAAGGTTTGCTACTCACTGGCTTGAAGCAGATTCGAACCTGTCACCCTCCGGTTATGAGTCACAGACCATACCACTACACCACCACGTCCCACACACATATGGCATGTATATATAAAAATATCTATACACACATATATATGGCATGCTAACAAATGCATTACTTACTTACTTATTTACTTACTGACTTACGTATATTGCAAGTTAGACAATTACTCTTTGAATTAAGTGAATGAGCTGAACGATAGTTTTCCAAGTCTTTCTGAACCTGTAAATGATTCCTTTGCTGTGCAGAAACTGAAGACCGCAGACCATTTCTGCTCCGTAGAATCGCGCTCGGTCATCTTTGAATTTGCGGTCGTGTTGGATGTGGAACATCAAATCTCCACCGTTCAGATATTCCATGACAAAGAAGAGATGACTCTGTCCAGCAAAAATAATTCCACATTGAATAATCATTTCAGTCGTATTACAATTAAACTTCCTCCTTCTGTCTGACTTTCATAATTGTCTCATATTAGTGATCTTAGTGACTTTATCTCTGTATTTATGTAAATGGAAACTGATATTCAAATTAAATTAAAAATTAAATTCAAATTGCAATATGAAGAATAGTGGAAATTTATACAGTGTCTTCTACCTCTCAAATGCAATTGTTGAACAGTCTGTGATTTTAATAATTTTAATAAATTATTCAACAATGTTTCAGTTTCAATCAATTTTTTTGACATATATTCAAGCAATCATGACAATTCTTTGCAAGATATCAACCTACAAAAACCAATTCACACAGATTTTAAAAAGAACTTTTTCAGCCGTAAAACTGATGGTACCTGCAATGATCATTTCTTGGTGCAACAAAAACTCAAATGATAAAAAGGTTGTTAGAAAAACAAACTGATACTAGTAAATAAAAAGAAGTGCTGTTCAAACTGTTCTTCTTTCATTACTTTATTTCAGCTGCAGCTCTGACTTAATGCTGGATATCAGGATTGCTGCTGAGGGACCAGAAGAAACGACAGGAAGTAAAAGAACTATGGATAAACTGACTTGCTAACCGGAGACTGAAATGTGCTGTGAAGATGTGTGAGGAAATGATTCTGGTTTCCCAGTTCAAGAACTCTCTTCTCAAGCATCGTGCAGTCGATGTCATTGTCTTCCAAAACGACGTCTTTCTTAAGGGCCTTGATCGCATAAAATTCACTAGAACCCTTCATCTCAGCCAGAAACACCTACAATAATAAAGCTACAACACAATAACAATTATGCTAAACATAAACCAATTACAAGGACAGAAATCATACACGTGAATTATGCAGAAATGTACAAATAATAGAAATTAAAACTACAGAATAATTCACATATACCGTACATACGTGCACTCAAAGACTCTGTGACAGTTTTGTAGCGTTCTATCAGGTGAAGGAACTAGGCCAGTGACGTGACATCGACCGGGTGGCTTATATTAGCTCCCCTCTACATTAACACTTCTACGCAGCCATGAACTTTCCTCCTTCTAGAGTCAAAATTTTTGGAGCTGACTTGCAAGAGAATTTAACTCATTTGTGAGTATATATGGCAATTCAACTTTGGTGTTGTGGGTAATCATCTGTTGTATTTATGTTCATTCTTCTATGGGTGCATGAGTGCAGCAGTTTTATCTTCCACAAAGTGGGATTGGTCCATGGTTTCACTTGGTCTTTCACAGGGTCCCATCCCAAGTGGATGGAGCGCTTGGCTTGTAATGCATACAGGATGATTTTGAGCCTCCTCCGAGACAGTTACTGTGTAGGGACCTTAAGGAAGTCCTTCACACACAACTGCTCAGTGCCATCAACTGATGCTTAGACATTTGAGAGCAGCAATTAATAAATGCAGAAATAATAAAATAATAATAACGATCTATAACCCTTATATGGTTATACGCCAATCTAAGTCTGGTTCTATCTTCTTCGCGGGCTGCGGCTCATGACTATGCTGATGAACCTCAGGTATATTCGAATTGCAGAAGAAACCCACAAACTGAAACATGCATAAAAATCTTTCAAAAGTACATGAACAACAGAAATTGAAGATATGCATATGAATGTAGTAGTAGTGGCAGCTGAACTTATGCTGGAATTTAGAACCACACATCTCCAACCATTACCTTTCCAAAGCTGCCTTTTCCAAGAACTTTAAGAAGAGTGAAGTCAGCCAGACCAAAGGTTTTGCTTGGCTTCTTCTCCGATCGGCCACGAAGAGGACTTTTCTCATCATATATTTCATCACTGAGTGTAAGATTGATGACACCACCGCTCTGTTTTTTTGTTCGTTCATTCCTGCATGACTTTGGTCGAAGGGGAACCGTGTCGCCAAGAGGAGGTGCGACGTAGATGTCGTCAGCATCTGTGGAGCTTGAACCAATAGATGATTCGTCCATCGACAGATGAGCCGTCTTGCTCGCAAGAATCTCGTAAACATCAGAGTAAATGTCTTCATCTTCGCCTGATTCCTATCAATATCAGATCAAATGTTGTCTTAAACACAGACCACACGTAAATAACAGTAAAGGAAATTGGTAAAATAATAGCCCAGGTTTAACAGAATGGGATCACTGTTCAATGCCAAAGGCTTCAACCTTGCCAACCATTGAAACTTTACTGAGTGCCAACGACTGAGACCCTTTGCATTTTAGCCTAAGTGAAACAAGTTTCTTGTAAGTTCAAAAACTCCTCAGATACATTAATTAAGAACAAAAATGCAGTCATTATATGAAAGCAATTTTTTCCAGGCTGTAATTTGCTCCAGTGTAATGAAGAAATTATTTAACTTTGACAAAATCATTACTGCACATATTTTTAATACATCAAAGCCAGATAAAGAAGGAGGGTTGGACAAGAGGGTGCAGACAGTAAAACTAAAACACGACAGAAAACGACTGTGTGATCTCATGAAATCCAAGGTTCTTAACAATTATCACAAAAGCTACAACGACTTGGACATCTCCCGAATTAAAAACCTTAATCTATAAATTTCTTGATTTATTTTGCTGATATGACTCTGGTAGCACAAAACAGGAAGGTGTGAATAGAAAAGATTAACTGTGTATTGTGATTAAACGTATGGGGTGGATAACAACAATCAAAGATTTTGTTACAATTTAGATATTCATTTGTTGATACTTATTTGTTATAATGTAGATATTTTTATTCATTGGTGTAAAATGTTGCTCAGTGTTTATCCCAGTTGTACAGCAATGATGTCTTGTTGCTAGCAGCCATAAACCACAGCAGAAGGCAACTTTAACGTAAAGTCCATGTTATTCAATATTTATGTGTAGGCATATTTAGACATCTATTCATTTATTTTGTTACAATTTATATATTTATTCGCTGACAATTATTTTGTTATACTGTAGATATTTATTTTTTTGCTTTCATCACTGTAAAATGTCACTCAATATTTCAACTCAATTGTACAGCTTCAGATGTATTTATAGCTAGCAACCAAGGACCAGAGCATAAAGGCCACGTTATTTGATATTTTTACGTAGACATATCTATCCATACATCCAGGCAATCAAAAGCAGACATCCACACAAACACACATCTTATGACAAAACTGAGACTGTGAAAGTGAGGTGAAAACTGGACCAAATCAGTTGAACAGCATTATTATTATTATTATTACTATTACTATTATTAATTACCATTATTGTTGTTGTTATTATTAATTTTCATTATTATTATTATTATTATTTCTGCATTTATTTAGTGCCGCTATCTAACGACACAGCATCAGTCGACGGCACTGAGTGAAGAACTTGCTCAAGGTTCCTACTCAGTAGCCGTTTCACCCATACCCTCTGCGTTACAGGCTCTATCCCATCAGCCACCATGCCCCACATCAGAAGCCAGACCAAAACCCATCAGACTACAATGGAACTGACCGGTGACTCCACTGGTTCCGGTGCGTTGGTCTCTTTCTTCATGACTTGAATTGTGCTACTTGACTTGATGGTGTCCAGCAGCTCACTGAGAATCTTTTGATTCACGCCACAAAGGTTAGGCATAAACGGCTGGCATTTCTTGTGACAGTTGACTCCACACTCTGCCGAAAAATATCACACCATAATTAACTAAATAGTTAGTTAATTACTCACTTAATTAACTAATTAATTAATTTCTCTTCATTCATGAAAGCAAGGAAGTGTGCTTTGCTTATGAAATCAAAATCTATCAGTTAAATTTGTGATAAGCCAAACATTTGCACAAGCAGCTATTGGTAATGGCATTGTCTATCTACATAACATCTGGTGCTATAGAAGTCTCCATTTCAGCTTTATATCAGACAGGGATACTGAAACGCCAAAGTCAAAGATGCGCAACTTAAATCAAGGCACTCTGAAACATTTCATGCTAATCAAGTGCCCTAAAGTAAGACTGTTTCTACTTTGGCATAAAAAATGCCTTAGCAATCAAATGCCCTAAAGTAAGACAGTTTCTATCTTGGCATAACAAAAATGCCATGGCAAATTAATGGCACAGAGTAAGATCATTCCTACCTTGGCATTTCAGTCCCTGGCGCAGTAATCCAAACAGCATGGTACCACAATGCTCGCAAAATGTTGGTGACAGGAATGAATGAACTAAGAAACGATGCGGTACATCCACATTGAAACGCTCTGACATCATCTGTAATTTAACAGTACCACAGAAAATCATAATAAAACGACTGAGCTTCTCCACTGCGTGGAATATCCTTCCCGACCATGTGAAGAATGCTCCATCCTTGGATACCTTTAAGAAAGGGCTTAAAACGTTTCTATTTAAATTATCGTATGACTGTAGTTAATGTTCTATTGTCGCTTGAACTTATGTACAGCGCCATTTTCTTCGGCCTCGGCCGTGTTACGGCACTATAGAAATTGTCTTATTATTATTATTATTATTATTATGTAACAAGTTTTCTTGAAACTACATTGAACTGGATTAGACAATCTGCCTACTGTAAAAGGCAGAACTAAGAGTAACCTTGGTTGAAGCTTTCATGTTTTCACAGAGCACCACTAAATCAGATATCTTTTAGATGATACTAAACTTCAATTATTTTGCCAGATTGTCCTCCTAACACAATTTTGTTGCCTGAGAAAAATCCACATGTAGAAGATTTCATCACACCAAATTCCCTCACTTTATTAACAATTTCTGGCAAATGAATTAGATGGTTTTAATCCTAAAATATCAAAATTAAAATTAAAGGAAAATTAACTTAAAAGTCTGGTTGTTAAAATGCACAAACAAGAACAATAGCAAAAATAAATAAGAAAGAATGAAAACGACCATTTATGCCTTAAGTGAATAATCTGGGTAAGTGGTAAGCCATATTTCATCCTAGTAAGCTAAGTCAGACCTGTGTTTCCCGACTGTTCTTGGCATTTCCCGGACATTTTGCAAGGATCTTGTCGTGACATCGCTTGTGCACGGCACAGTTACAAACTGCAAAATACAACATCAACACAGCCATGCTCAAATATCATCTATTATAATATTATCCAAACAAACATTGTCAAATCAAATATTATACAAAAAAATATTATCAAAAATATTACTACTTAGTAAAATATTACCTAGTGCAACCTGGTGGTCAATTGGTAGCACGCTTGGCTTGTGATCTAATGGTTGTAGGTTTGAGCTTGCTGAGCTATGCGAACCTGATCAAATCTAATCTGGAAACTTTTATATAGCGTCGTTATTGTAATGCAAAATGGATCATCTGATCATCGCTTCTAAGCAAAATCATATTTCAAAATCACTGAAAAGTCCATTGTAATTGTAATTTGAGATTTATAAAGCACCTCTTAGAGGATAAACTCAACAGAGGTGCTTCCGACCCGAAAAGTAAAATCGCTGTTGAACAGTACAGTCTTCAGGCGCCTGCGGAACACTGAGAGGGGGAGAGAAAGGAGCTCAAGTCTCAATTCTCGAGGGAGACGATTCCAGCAAGTGGGACCAACGTAGGCAAAGCTTCTGGACATTGGGCAGAGCCATGTATTCAAAATCAAGACGATAAGCTATGAGGAATAGGCAATTTGAAAAAGATGAGATTTCAGTCCTTACCTACGCACACAGAAAAAAGAAAACCTACCCTGGCATTTAAAACCTTGCTTATTCAATCCCCTGAAGAATAAAAAAATTACAGCATTTTAGGCACAGATTAAGTAGATTAAGTAAAACAGCACAAATATTTAAAGTCAAGCATCTGGAGCCTCATGTATGACTAATAAATATTAACTAAAATATTACTGTTGCAAAAGGCTTGTGGAATATGCGACTTACCAAAGGACTCAGATGCTACTGACCTGCAATGTAATCGTTAGGCGTCCACGTTTTGTGTTTTCACTTTATGATAAATACTGAATATTAACAATCCATTTAAGGAACATTACTAACAATATGAAGTATTAAAATTAATAATAAATAATACACAAAAACAATAAATAATGCACAAATAACACCAAAAACAATAAAAATACACAAAAATTATAACAAAAAAAGTAAGATAATTTGTGTATTGCTAAATTTATATAGCGCCACTTCAAGAAAAAGGTGTTCCTGACCTGGCAACACTAAACATTTAAGTGGTTTAGAAGTTGAATAGCTAAAAAGAGTCACCTTAAGCAACCTTGGTAACCAAGCTGGTTACCTCTTCCAAGTAAGTATTCGAAAAAGGCTGAACGTCAGCAAGTTGCTAGGTTGAACATAGGTAACGCCTTCTTGGGTCCAAGCGCAGAAGACCTTGGCTAAGACAAGCTTGCAAATTGCAACTTATTCCAGAAATATCATAGCAAAACTTCTCAGCTGGACCATGGAAAATCAGGCCGGCAGGACAACCTTGTGCAGCAGAGCAAAGAAATCTCCAGCTAGGAATGGATGAGCCCAAAATATACAACTCCTTGAGATGCAGGGAGCACAGCCTGCCTGACAGTCACACTTAAACTCTGTGAATAGGTAACCTACAGCAGTTCCTCCCACATAAACCAGATATATGCACACACTTAGGCATACCACCTACCAGTCAAGCCACAGCATTGGAAACGGACTGCAGTTGATTAAAGCAGGAAAGAGTTAGGCCTGCATAAGTGGCATTGCATGGTCAATCATGGTGCATATTCATGCTGCATCAGAATCATGGCGGCTTGAGTTGTAAGTGAGCAGCATAATGCAAAGCTGGTGCAGGTGGTAGAAACACGTTTGACATATATTCTTCGTATGCCTGTGAGAAGGTCAATTCCTGATCCAAAGTCCCACCCAGATCGTGCAGAGTAGTAGAGAAAGAGGAAGCAATGTTGCAGACAATGCAAGCTAATTTTTGGAAATTTGTCCAAAGCTGATGAACTGGGTTTTCCCAGGGTTCAACTGTAGGTGGCTGGATGACATCCAGGCACAAAGCATCTCCACTGTCTGAATCATTTTGTCCACTCTACAGCCTCAGTGTCTGTCTGTCATCAACACACTGATAAGCCACAACCCTCAAGAAAGGACTTGGTTTAAATCAGCAGTTTAATAGAGTAGGCGGCAAAACATTTACATGATCAGGAGACCAAGGGAACTTTCTATAAAAATACCCAACCCTGGTCCCCACTGATATCAAGAACATGGAATGTCCTTGGAAGCAGGAAGTCCAAATCACTCGCCTAAGAATAGAACACATTCATACAAATGCTTGGCTGAAGACCATCAGAGAGAAAAACAGATTTACGATCAGACTATCAAGTACCTGAGACACTTGAATACATCCTGCTACACTGCAAAAAACCCAATTACACTGCCTGATTGCACCCATAGACGACCAATCACAGCCACAATAGACAGCACCAATGACACCAAATGACTTTCAAGATGCTCCTAAAGAATGCTTTGGTCAACACTGTCAAAAGCCACAGTCACATCAAACAAAGTCAAGAAGAGTTACATACTGTACATGTCCCCGATTAACAGCCCAAAAAATGTCACGTCAGAAAAGAGTGCATGTAAGAACAGACTCTCTGAACTTCGACTATTGTTTGGGCAGGAGGATGTTTGAATTTAAACTGTTGCTGAATTTAAGCTAAAATGCAAGTAGTTTCTGCTATTCTTGTACTAATTAACTTATGTACATTTTTTCTTCTCATACCATGAGTAATGTATGCGCTGTTTATAATTCAATCACTTGTGCTTTCCAAAGCACTGTGTCTACTGTGAATTATGGACACTGGTGGGGAGGCTTAATAAGCTCATTTGAATTTCTCTTTCCCACCAGAACTGCAAAAATAAATTTCCTTGATTTATACTGATCTAGTACTATTACTTATGTAATCATTGACACAAACATTTATGCAGATATCTCAGGTATTGTGATGGGTGCATTTGTATAATGCATGCATAACAATACCTTTTAAGTGGCGTATTAGAAATTTCGAGTTTATGATGATGACTGTTTGAACAAACAAACTGAACTGAAAAAATTTAAATTAACAAACAACAGAATGGAAGCAAGGCAATAGGCTGAAATATTGCAAAGAAATCACTGATAACAACAAGAATATCAGAAATCGGACAAATAAGAAAAGAGATTAAAATTAAAAATCAATAAAATTCACTGATACCTACCACAGAAATTCTGTACAATAGGAGCAGAACGCAGGTGACTTGAAGAAAGTTGCAATGAACTTGTGACCTTTGACTTCGTATATTTTTGGCTGCTTCATGGCATAGCGCCTAATGGCAATGCCATAGACCTCTTCATCCTCATCTCCATCATCAGGGTCAATCACCAGCGGTGGATCTAAGTGCATCAATACGTTACATACTTAACGTAACAATGAACAATGTTAAGAGGGTGATATATAGCCAGTATTACTTTTTAAACAGAACGGAAGAACAACGAAACATAACTGCAGAACTATAATCAAACAAGAACCAAATTCTTACTCATGAGACAAAATAATAACTTGGATTAGAGTTTTTTGAGTACCACAATTTCAGAATACGTTGCAGAATACGGGTACATATACAGTAAAATGGCTGCATCGAGTAATAACATCTGTATGGAGAGCAGAGGAAATCCCTATGGACTGGAGAAAAGCAGTCATTATTCCAGTATATAAAAAAGGAGACAGACAAGAATGTGGCAACTCCAGGGGAATCAGCCTATTAAGTGTACCAGGCAAAGTTTTCACCAGAATCATCCTGAATAGAATGGTAGATAGAGTGGATGGCATCCTACGGGAAAATCAAAGTGGATTTCGAAAAGGGAGAGGATGTTCAGATCAGATCTTTGTAATCCGACAAATCATCGAAAAAAGAATTGAATACAATAAAGAAACAGTTATGTGCTTCATTGACTGCCCAGGCCTACGACTCAGTCTGGAGATCAGGAGCATGGAAGATCTTGGAGAAATATGGCATTCACGCCAAATTAATCAGACTCATCAGAAAACTATATGGCACAATAATGGCATGCATTCGATTAGAAGGAGAAGAAACGGAATGGTTCAAGATAGAAACAGGTTTCCGACAGGGGTGCATCCTGTCACCAATCTTGTTTAATATGGTATTGGACTATATCATGAGACGTCTGGAAAGAACTCATAATTTGGGAGCACAATCTCAACCAAGAAATGCAGAGGATGTCGAATATGCAGATGATGCATGTATGATTGCAGAATGCCTAACAAGAGTAATGGAGTTGTTGGAGGCATTAGCAGAGGAAAGTGGAAAACTTGGACTGAAAATCAACTATAACAAAACTAAAATAATGCCAATAACAAAGAAGGAATACAACAGGCCAATAGTTAAGCTTAAGGGACAGGAAATTGAGGTAATAAATAAGTTTGTCTATCTGGGAAGTGAAATGAAAGCAGGGGGAGGATCAGAAACAGAAATCAAAAGGAGAATAGCGCTTGCAGGGTCAACCTTTAACAGGTTACAAAAGGTCTTCAAACGACATGATATAAAACTGGCGATAAAGCTAAAAATCCTCAACACATGCGTGATCCCAGTACTAATCTATGGATGTGAGTCATGGAGTATTACAAGAGCAATGGAGAAGAAACTGAATGCAGCAGAAAACAAATGGCTCAGAAGAATACTAAGAGTTAGCTATAAGGACCATGTAACGAATGAAAGTATTAGACAACGAACACAGCAACCATTGATAAGTAATGTGATCAAGAAAAGAAGGATGAAGTGGGCAGGACATGTCCTGAGGATGGAGGAGAACCGCAATCCAAAGAAAATCTTTAAATACAAAACGGACGGAAAGAAAGCAGTGGGAAGACCGAAAAGAAGATGGATAGATTGCCTTGAAGAGGATTTGAAAGGTGCCGGAGTTACTATCTATGGGAAAACGGAGGGCAGACGGAGAATGACCCTTGAGGAGATGGCCGGGAAACGAGATTTGTGGAGGGGTGTCATAGAGAAATCAACGACTGGATCCAGTCCAGAGATGATTACATGACATGACATGACAATTTCAGAATACAGTGTAAACTTTTTGTCTGAATGTAAATAGATCATAATTGTAAACTTGAGATTTCTACAGCACCCAACAAAAGCCAAGTCATGGGAACCAGCTTTTTCACAGTCAAAACAAATTGATAGGCAAGAAGGGTTTGGTTCCGGGTCAAGATCCAAGAGGCAGGCCGGCCGGGAGGCAGGCAGGCAGGCAGGCAGGCCAGGAGGCAGGCCGGCCGGGAGGCAGGCCGGCAGGCCGGCCGGCCGGCAGGCAGGCAGGCAGGCAGGCCGCAGGCAGGCAGGCAGGCAGGCCGGCCGGCAGGCAGGCAGGCAGGCAGGCAGGCAGGCAGGCAGGCAGGCAGGCAGGCAGGCAGGCAGGCAGGCAGGCAGGCAGGCAGGCAGGCAGGCAGGCAGGCAGGCAGGCAGGCAGGCAGGCAGGCAGGCAGGCAGGCAGGCAGGCGACGGCTATGGTGGGTGGTGTTTGGAATTAGATCTGCAGGGGAAGAAGAGGAATTAGAAAATGATCTACAGAAGAGGAAAGTTTTCAGTTTTGGGTGGAAGACCTGTGCAAAGACTGCAAAGGGTGAAGTGATGGTGAATTCGTATGAAAGTTTATAAGATGGATCGAGATGATAAAACAAAGGAAAACGACAAGACAACCCACTGAACAGACCTCTGATGTTTTCAGATCCAACAGGTGTTGCATTCACAGGTGGTGGCTTCACTACTGGAAGTAATGGCTTCTGTGATGAAGTAACTACTCTGGTGGACTGCTGAGGGTCTTGATCAAAAAACCGGATGTCAACAGCCAACTGGCCACAGGGTTTCAGGTCCAACTGCAGCAAAACAAAAACATCCATAGTCAATGCAGATGATCCCTGAATGGCTGCCCCTCTTCCACCTGACCTTGCCTATGAACAAGGCCATGCAGCCTATGACTAGAAATACCTAGGACTAGAAATACCTAGCACTAAATATCTAGGACTAGAAATACCTAGGACTAGAAATACCTAGGACTAGAAATACCTAGGACTAGAAATACCTAGGACTAGAAATACCTAGGACTAGAAATACCTAGGACTAGAAACACCTAGGACTAGAAATACCTAGGACTAGAACTGCTCTTGATGAACGAGCTTTTCGGTTGCTGGACCCAAATTTTCGAACTCCCTCCCTGTGTCTGTTCATTCTGCTCAGTCGCTTCTGTCATTTCGTTTTCAACTTAAAACTGACCTTTTTCAAATTGTTTTCCACTGTAGGCTGCCTCTCTGTCTTGTGGACTGACCTTCTGGATATCATCCTGATTGTGGCTTGGCTTTGGTGTGCCATCGGTTGATGCCTTGTGCATTAGACACAGGCACATTAGAAATTACTAATTATTATTAATTATTATTTCTATTAACCTCTTGTAACAACTATCATTGCAACAAATACCTTTTATCTACACTCTTAGATTACAACTGGGTCACCCTATTGAAGAAAACAGCCCTCTACCCAAAAGACTTGCAAGGCCAGACCTGTATACTTGCCAAAACATTACAAGACATAATTATAATCCATTGCTTTATCTAAATACAGTCTCCTGGGTCCATTAAACAGCTTATCAAACAGCTCAGAGATCCAGTGTAAATGTAATATAATGTAATAACAATTTATTTAGCATTGTAGGCAGCGAGCTACTTCTAGGGTGCTTCACTGATGTCAGTGTCCACTTTCTGTTCAAGTGCTGAGTGCTATGGGGTAGAGTCTTTAGACAAACACAGATTGTTGGTTTTGAAATCGCAAACACTCTCGGCTTTCCAAATAGATGTGGGAGGCTTTTTTAGACATGAAAGCCAGTGATCCTAAGTATATGCCTTAGTCCATGGTACAAAGCCATCGGTAGACTTTGATGCTACACTTGATGAGGGTCAGCAGGTAGTGGCTTGATGCAATCTGGGAGATAACATGCTGCACAGATATGCAGGCGCTTTTAATAAGCGATAGCAAAGTTACAAAGATAAAACTGTTCTATAAAGGACAGATGTTCAGTGACCACACTGTTGTGATTGGCCCTGTTGAACTCTGATGTCTTTATCACAACAACGTCTCTCTTTCTTTCTCTTTCTCCGTCTGTCTGTCTGTTTCTGTCTGTCTGTTTCTGTCTGTCAGTCTTTCTGTCTCTCCCTGTCTCTCTATATCTCTAAGTCTCTGTCTCTCTGTCACTGTCTGTCTCCCTGTCTGTCTCTCTGTCTCAGTCTGTCTCTGTCTCAGTCTCTCTCTCTCATAGAGGGCAGTGCCAAAAATCACCCAGCCATGGCTGAATCTTACATTAAAGTTTGCATGAATAATAGAAAACTAAACTAGGGCATAGGTTCAGAACTGAATACCAGCAACGCTGCACAATATACAAATACTGTTACTGGGGCAGAGAAAAGCAATAAAGAACTTTATGAATGAGCAATAACAGCTATGCAAAGGAAATGACACGTACAACAGAGCAGAAATTACATGCCAATATTTTTCAAGAAATAAATAACTAGATATAAATGTATATGTTTTCTACGGCGACTGCTTGACCTCGACCCTGCTCATTTTCCAATGAATTAATCAAGTCAGAACCTTCACCACCGCTGCCTGTTTGAATGGGCGCCCCGCCATTTAAGGTCCCCGTGTAAGGACCATAAATACTACTGAGGAGGCATGATTTGAAAGTACTGGTGGTGAGCGTCAGGTATGAAAGGCATACACTAAACAATCAGAAGGAGATGAAGGGGAAAGTATTGATAAGTTGGATGATGAAGTGAAATAGGAGGGTAGCTGGAAGTGCACAGATATTCACACACAAGTATTTTAAATTACAATACAAATTCCTGAAAACTAACCTGAGATTTTTAAAAATTTGAGCAGAGTAATGTTTATGTAATTTGTGTCAATTGTAATCGTAATCGTAAGCTCAAGATTTCTACAGTGCCCAATGAAAGCTAAGTTGCAGGAACCAGCTTATTCACAGGCACTCTGTCAAAACAAAATCACTAGCCAGGAGGGTTTGGTTCATGTCAAGAATTGAGAGTAAGGCAGTCAGACAGGGTATGGTGAATGGTGTTTGGAAATGAACCGGTAAGTGAGATAAGAAGGCAGGAAGGAAGAATCAGGATAGGAATTGTGGAAGAGGAGTGTTTTCGGTTCTGAGTAAAAGACCTGTGCAGAAATTGCAAGAGGTGAAGTGTTGGTGAGTTCGTATGATGGGTCAGATAACTGTTGTAATTCTGGTGAAAGATGGCCAGCTGGTTAAAATAATGCGCTTGCCTGGTGACTACGATGGTTCCCGTGTCAGACCTTCAAGCACATCAGTAAGCAAATGATGCCCAGTCATCATACGTATCACAAGTGATATCTATAAATAAATGATATAACATACAAAAGCAGAAATAACAACACACAGCAATCATCATCATTGCCGGCACAAGGACTCACCAAAACTGTCGTCCAATCGTCTTCACACTTGGTTTTCAGGATGTCTACGCCGATTCCGATTTCCCCCAGAGAGGTATTTGTGCTTCTTTGCATCACAATCATTACAAGGACACGACCCGGGTATAAGTGCGAGTCAAAAAACGAGTACCATTCCTGGTGAAGGGTTCGTCTCTTCTGCACCAGCTGCGTTCCACTGGCTACACAAACAAGACAATGAAGAAATCGTACAGCCAGGGAATTTGCTATGACTCTCCTAGAATATCTGAGAGCATGTGTTAAGATTTGCAAAAACTCGAATTCTGTCAGTATTCTGTCAGAGGGCCAATATTCAAATAAAATAAGGGATTTAAAGGAATGTATCCACATGAAATATGAGTTTACAATTACATAGATACTCTAAATAAATGAATATTTACATAAAAAGTGAAAATATGTAAAATTGTCACAAATGTGTAAAATATTCACTAACAAGTAAACTATTCACATGTGTGTTGATTTCCAAAACTTGGAAAAATGTTTAGTTGGACAGTGAATATTCACGTAAAATACATTTCACGAAATCAAATTCTCCAACAGTGCAAGTACCGGAGAGAAGCATGAAGGGAAAATGGGCAAAACATCTCTCATTGTTTCATACCATTTCCTTTTAAATATACATTTTCTCCATGCATTTCCCAGAAGCTCATATGTCTTTTCCCCAACAGCTGCTAACCAGAAATCATATCCTTGCAAGCAAAATCTAAACTTGAAAATCAAGGTCATTAGCTATTCAGTGGAAAATATACCAATAAGATATTCAAATGTACTAACTAAGCTTTCATTCTGTGTAAATGGAAGCAATGGACCCAGAAAGGGTAACTTGTACGTAACCCAAGAAGCAGCTTGTCAAATGTTTCCTGTAGAACAAGTGATTTTCTCTGAAAGCAACTTAAGACCGGAACCCTTATAACAAAGCTCTTGTCACATTGTAGAATTTAACTCACATGACTCCCATCAAACTAGGGCAGACATAAAGGCATATTATTATTATCATCATCATTTCTTTCACCCGAGATAAGCGTTTTATGTATTGTTGTTGTTATTATTATAGTATTATTATTATTAGTATTATTATTATCTTCACAGTCCTTACAGTCTAGGCTGTCATGAGCTTGCTCAACACAAAGATATCACAAAGTATCGATGGCGTTGAGCAATTGTGGGTGAATGCAGCAGTTCTAACTCAGATTATATGTCTCCTGAACCACTTAAAACCCTAGTAATGTTAATCGTAATCCCAAGATTTCTACAGCGCCCAACGAAAGCTGCGCCGCGGGGACCAGCTTATTCACTTTGAAAATTATCGTTAGGCCTTGCTCAAGGTCCCTACACTGTAACTGTCTGCAGGGAGGCTCAAACCCATACTTCTCCGTTACAAGCCCAGCACTTGAAAACCCATGTGGCTCCTTGCCACTCTTTGCACTGTGTTCCTCACCACAGACTTCTAATATTTGCACTGGCAGTAACGTAGTTTAATACTCCAGAGTCAGCACTGATACGCAGTCAGCTGCAGATCAAGGGTTTCATCGGTGACTTCTTTTCTTACCATCTTACACATAAATTTAGACTTAGTCTCTTAGACTTAGACTTAGTCTGTTACACAACAGCTGTGATAATATTTCAATTTTTCCTCAACGTAATTGCAATCCTTCAGGGGAGAAAAAACAGTCTTAAAACTCTTACTGACATCTGGAATGGCCAACTCCCATATGGTTTCAGCACAGAATAGGTATTGCAGGAAGCAACAAAGTTGAAATGCTGAAATGTTAGCGCATGATGTTGAAAAAACAAAGGGTTAGTTTCTCTCACACCCCGGAAGTGTTTTATTAACATCACATCTATTGCTATTATTATCACAAATAACACGGAATGATCTGAAAGACCGAGCATTCAAAATGAATTGATAATGCACGGTGTTGAAACAGTTTCTCTTGCATTTTCAGAAACGTGATATATTATTTGTTTGCCCGAAGTACGTGCAATCACTCAGGAACACAAAAGGAGCTGTTAACGGATGTCTGGGAAAAAAGGCCTCGTGCTCAGCAACATCAAAAACTGGACATAAACCGAATGGCACTGAAAAAGGAAAATGACCCAGTGTGACTCTCCAGAGTTTATTATTCTTCTTCTTCTTCTTCTTATTATTATTATTATTATCATTATCATTACCATTATCATTATCATCATTATTATTACTATTAAGTCCGGGCTGTAACTAACCTGTTACAGCCCAGGCAGTAAGAGTCATGAAATTTTAATGCAAATATGATAATAATAGTATTATCATTATTCACTGAATAATATCTATAAAAGTTGTGGCTATGTAGCTGTTTACGTAAAATGAAAAATGGCTGGATAAAGTAGCCCTCAGCATCATAGAAATTCTGCCCTAAGATGAAGGCAGTAAAAGTGCAAGACGCGGAAACGAATACTTGGCTCCTGATTTCTCAAACTTTATAGGAAGTTCACAGCCTAAAACCGCTAAGAGAAAGTATGTATGTATCCAAAAAATTATATAGCGCATTTTACAAACCTCAATAAGGCACTAGTGACTCATAAGAGGAAAAAGAAATTTGCTCTTCTAAATGATTCACTAAAGAAAGCAAGGTTATTGTACAACAGCAAGGCGCTAACAGTGACCTTCAATCAGGCTGGCTCAAGGTAGAAACACAGAGCTCCCTGAAGCATTTTGGAATGACATCAGCTATTGCAGCCTAACCAAGGAAGAGGTTCTTGAACCCAACCCGATTCTCAGCTACTGGGAACTAGTGTTGTGTCCCTGTATTAAGCCCAATGCATGCAAAGACTTAGACAGGAAATTTGGAAATGCCATTGAGGATGGACTCTAGCTGACATGTCCTAGAACAGGATTTCAAATGCAGCATTACAGTGCTTAGTCCCAGCAGACAAACACGAAATGACGGGTTAGCATTAGAGGGGTGTCAAACAAAAAACTGCTCCATACTACCCAGATATGGCACAGTTCATAAAATCAGGACCTACAAATCTTGTCTAGAATGACACCAAGGTCCCTGACACTGTGCTGCAGTTCCTAGCTATCATATTCTATTCTATCTTGACATCTGCCAGCTTTTTGTTGAATGTATGCCTGATTAAAGCTGTGTTTGACAGTCTGTGGCAAGTTGATAATTTAAAGTTTTAATTCAACTTGCTATGAGAATCATGTTCATAATTGTAAACTTGAGATTTCTACAGCGCCCAAAGAGAGCTAAGTTGCGGGAACCAGTTTCTTCATAGGCGCTCAGTCAAAACAAATTCGATAGGCAAAAAGGCTTCAGTTCCAAGTCCAGATCCAACAGTCAGGCTGGCAGGCAGTCAGATGGCTATGGTGGGTGGTGTTTGGAATTGGATCAGAAGGACAGATAAGGGAAAGAAGATGAATCAGGAGATGATGAGAAGCAAATAATACAGTAAGACCAATGTTTTTTCAATGACTACTGTTCTAAGAAAACCTGACAGTTGCTCAAAACAATATAATCTACACAGAACACCAACTAAGTCTGATTCACATGCAAAAACAGGAATAGAAAGATAAATCACAAAAAAACCAAATTAAATAACTTTGAAAATTTTTAATACACCCTATGTCCATCAGCTCTGTAAAGGAATTCATTCATTCATTCATTCAGATCATTTATATAGCACCCCTCAAGTAGGTCAGAGCAGTCAGACAACAAAAGCAAGATGGTATGAATAAGCAGGACACAAAGGACAAAAATAAAGAAGAAATAGATGCACTTCAAGTGTTAATTTCAACTTACACCACTTCCTTAAGTCAAGTGACTCTCATCACTCCAACGAACTGTTGCTTTAATTTATATTCAGCCACTTGTGAACATGGCCAAACTTACAATCATGAACCAAAACACGAAGATGGATCAATTCAAAACACTTTACTTCCTGGAATCGAATCATCGATTTAAAATTGAAATGAGTCTTGAAATGCAACAGATCTCCATTCAAATTGTGATTGCAAATTTATACAGCCCCCCCAGGAGAAACTCCTCTGAAGTTAACGTAAATGTAAACGGTTTTTCTCTAGCAACCATATATCCTTGACCCTTCTCATTTTCAATGAATTCATCTGGTGAGATCCTTCACCACCGCAGCTCATTTGAATGGGCGCCACGTAATTTAAGGTCCCTGTGTACGGATTGTGCTCCATAGACAGTATATAGATGCCAAGAGAAAAGGTGTACGTCACACTTGTTTCTGTCCATTCATACCTATGGTCCTTTATGTAATATAGAACACAAAGTCAACTTAATTGTATTAGTCGAATTATATCATAAACATCACATGTAAAAATCTTGTATTCTTTGTGACCAGCAGAAAAAACTTGAAAAATTATTATGGCAGAGCTCAAATGAAATACTTAAATATTAGCTTATTCTTTGCAGAACATCTGCACCCTACTTCAGCAAAATGTCCCTTCTGGGGAAATTCTCTGTTGCTCTCCATTTCTCCCTCTTCCCTCTCCTACCTCTCCAGCTTCCCCTCCTCTTCCCTTCCAAACTTCTCCCAGTCCTTCTTCCTCCCTCCCCACCCTCTCCCACAATCTCCCCTCTCCTTGCCTCTCCCTCTCTTTTCCCTGTCCCTGGTCAAGTAGAAATTACTTTATACACACACATATATATATATACATATATGTATATGTATATATACACATATTTATATGTATATGATATATATATATACAATATATGTATATATATATACATACATATAGGCATATGATGTAAATATATGTACACATGCATACATTTAAGATATGCATATATATATGTAGTATATACAAATATGTATATATATATGTGTGTGTATAGATGACGCTACATGGTTACTAAGAGATTATGAGACACATCAAGCTACTATGTATGCATACAGATGTTTATTTAGCTCTTTCCTACCAACTAAACACTAAAATAATATTTATATATCAAGTTTAATAGCAACACTTTACTCATTGCTTAGAAAATGAACTTAAATGATTATACATAGATCGAGTGAAATACTTATGCAAGCCGTTCCTTTTTTAAGAACCTCTTATCATCTGATTATGTGCGTGCATTAGTGTGTGCGTGTGTGTGTGTGCGACCAGCTCTAATATTATTATATTATATTATTGTTATTAGCTCTGCATAAACTGAGTCATAAGTGAGAATTTTCACAGTTTCTCATTTGTATTTAATTAAACATTACATAAATAAACACATAAATAAGTATCAAAGATCCTTTTTTATGTTTAGATATTACCACAATGCATTGCCAACTGTATTCAGTAATTATTTTATGTGTGTTGCTGATTGTCATACATATTCCACAAGATTCCAGTGTAACTATGGAATTTTTGCCAGAACTAGTACAAGATAGTTTGCTCTGAGATATGCAGGCCCATTATTATGCAACTCAGTTCCCAAGAATTTACGTTTTTTACCCAACTTATATGTAATTGAGAGGCAGATTATTCAGTATATTTAGTATTTTAGTGTTTTTTGCAACTGAACATTGTATAATTTATTTTAATTTTAGTTTTGCCAAAGTATTAGGCTATTTCTTTTCTTTGAGAACAGATGTTATTCTCATTTTTGTTAAGAATTGATTAGCTGCTCGTTTTTAAGGCATTAGCCATCGATATATTATTGTATTATAGGCTGCCCTAAATTAGCAGGCCCCTTCTGGGTAGACCTTCACATCGAAATAAGCATTTTTGTTATTTACATTTGCAATGTTTTATTCTGTTTTTGGAGCAATATTAAACAAACTTAAACTAAACAAACTTATTCAATTTTGTTTTAAAAGAGTCATCATTTATACAAATATTCCAAACAGTTCTCGAGATATTATCGGCAGAACATAATGACGATCACATTTCTGATTCAGAGAAAAGCAATTATCAGTGGGATATGGCATCTCCTTAGCAAACCGGTACTTATAATACACCCACTCAAATGAAACGTGGCTCATATCTTGGGAGCAGCATGATAAATATCCCACATATGAGCAGCCTATACCAACATTTGAAAAAGTTACAGAAGTTTGAAGTACGCAATAAACGGGATTAAATCACTAACAACACAGAAAATGATAATGTATTTTCCTTAACACCTGATTCATTTGCTTCAGATGAACATGACACTGTTTTATAATAATAATAATAATAATAATAAATAATAATAGAAGTTAATCTTTGTCATCTTATTAAATTGTTTGTCTAAAAAGATAATAATAATAGTAATAATAATAGTAATAATAGTAACAGTAAGAGTAATAATAATAGCAACGGTAATGGTAACAGTAACGGTAACAATAAAAACAGTTGCATCTGTCCATTAGAATGACCAACACAGCCATCGTACTGTACTAAATGGATCCAGGGCCAGAGCAACACGTGTCACGCAATGCATGACTGGTGACACGTAAAGCCTTCCAATAACTAGCACATAGGAAAATAACTCAGCTGAATTTTTAAAAATGTCAGAGACTGACCATGAAAACAGGGAACAATATGTCTGTGCTATGCAGCAGAAAAAGTGAAGATGGTTTTGAGATTTTTTGTCTAAAAACAGGTTTTCTAATCTTTTGCTTGTCATAATTAATTCATAAAATTCATTAAATTTAGCTACTTTTAGCCATAAAAATATTAGACGTAAGCAGAAAGATTAGGATATGTTTGATGGAAATACGGTAAAAGTCAATATGTATGATTTCAAGCTAAAAGCCTATCTAACCTGTTTCTCCAATTGCATGGTGCAACTTAGGACTCATTTTATCAGAGCAGGTCACAGATGTTCTGTGTGTGTGTGTGTCTGTGCCTGTGTGACTGTGTGGCTGTGTAGTTGTGCATCTTCCTTTATTTGTTTGCTGTGATATGTATTTATTTGTTTGTGTGTTTGTCCATGCCTACGACTCCTCGCTCAGCCAATGGACATATGGCGTCTTCACAAATGCATTAATCACTTCTGTGTAAGCGTTGGCGAGTTACCTAATGTGACCTGACCTGAAAACCGACCTGACTTTCCACTTAATTTTGATCCATCAGAAGTCAATGATGCTTTGTGTAGAAGACATCAGTGCCAAGGAAGTTACTATTAACTATTTAATAATAATAAAATTAACAACAATAAAAATAATAATTATTGTTATTATTATTATTAATTATTGTTATTAATTATTGTTATTGTTATTATTATTATTGGAAGCCCATTGTAAATATCATTGTGAATAACAATTCCAACTGTAAAATAGTTCTGAAAGGTAATTTCAAGTTGACAATGGCTGTAAAACAATCAGCAGACATCAGATTTGAGAAACATCACCAGGGTAGTTATGACACCATTTAGAAGCCCAATTTCTGGTTTCCACAACCTATCAGAATTTGACCCGGCTACTCAAATGGTTTATGATTTTGAATGCAATTTTGACTTGAAGGGACCATCAACTGATGCCTTGGGCATTATGATAACGGCTCTATAGAAGTCTTTAGATTAGATTAGATTAGATTAGATTAAAGTCATGAGGCAAAACTGCATTTCTACCGGTCATATGCGCTTCTTTAATCTTGACATCGACAAAGGAGTCGTGAGGTGCTGTGTAGATCACCTGGTCAGCGTCGGACGGTATGTATTCCAGCAACTTCACTCGCAGAAACCCCGACATTGTCTACACACAGTCAATCAGATGATATGAAACATCGTACTTCTCGTAAGAAAACAACTGAGAACTCACTCAGCATCTCCTGGATTGATGTAGAATATCAAGCTTTGCATGAAACAACTGATTAATCACAATAGCAAAGAATTCATTTCTCTTGGAACAACAAGGTTGCTCATGTTGGCAGGTCCAAGCTGAATGGCAGGGTAGTCATTATAATAATCATAAGTATACATTTATATAGCACCACTTCAAGAAAACTCATCAGAGGTTCTGCCAAACTGAGAAAATGAAACCTTGATTGAAGAGAATGGTCTTCAATCAATGACAAAACAGAGGCTGGAATAGACATGAGGGTCATTTCACAGGCTGCATATAATAGCATATTATGTGGTGAAGTATTGCACCTGATAAATTCATTGAAAAATGAGCAGGGTCAAGGCCATAGGGTCAGTATAGAAAAACTAGTATGTTTAAATTCACTCTTGTTAACTGATTGACCAGAAACTGGTGGTAAGCACCAGCAACTGATGCTGATGTATGTATGCATGTATGTGATTTGCCAACACTATGTGACTTTTCTCAGCATATAGCACAAAATTCTATAATTTATTATTAAAGTAGGGTTGACTAAATTGGGCCAAGCCTCACTGTAGTCTCACCTGGTCTTGTTTGATAAGAAATCAAGCTGAGCTCCAGTGAATGTCTTTGTGTACAACATAACAAACACTTCCATGTAAATTGTGCTTTTGAGTCATTCCACGACTTTCAGTCAAGCCCTGGTCCCCTAATAATATCCCATTCTTTCACTTTACAGGGAGCATTTTGGTCATTGGACATGGCTCAATGGGCCCAGATTTGTCATCGGAACCCCCTAAACTCACCTTCCGTCGCTTGATCGAATCAGTATACGACTATGTTATTTGAGAAAAACAACAGCTGGCGGTCCATAAATTTCTCGTAACCATGTGTTCACAACTGATTTACAGAAAATACAATCGGACCACCGAATGAGTTTCCCAGCCAACGAACGGGACCCTAAATGGCATGTTACCCATTCAAACGGGCAGCGATGGCTACGGATCTCACCCGATAAATTCACTGAAAATGAGCAGGGTCGAGGCTGTACGGTCGCTATATAGAAAAATGTATAAATTCACATTTTATTTTACAAATAACTCACAAACGAATGTATGAACGATCAGAACATAACAGGCTCACGCGCAGCGTCCACGGTTTGTTGAGCAACTTTGAGAACGAGCAACTCCAACAACTTAAATGTTAACTCCGTTGATTGATCAAGCTTAATCGAGCTATAGAAAAACGTGTGCATTTACACTTACATTTGCATCAGTGTCAACTTCTACCGACCAATCAACCCGGAACATGGGCCTCGTTCCTAGCCAGCCGACGAATTATTTACCCGCATCTAACTTCCGCGTACAGTGAGCTGTTAGATTTTGTTTCGCGGTTATTCCCCAGATGGCACATACCACACATCCACTTGGTCGGAGCTCTCGACAACGATTGCTCTGCACTTGGTATAGTTTTCGACAATCATTCATTTGAATATAATTTTTATGCTGATGATACTCAAATCTACATTTCGTTTGACAGTATATCTTGACGCTCGTCTGTGCAG